>PQXH01000110.1:0-59550 GCA_004786125.1 Botrytis tulipae
CCCCCCCCCCCCCCCCCCCCCCCCCCCCCACCCACAAAAAAAAAAACCCCCCCCCCCAACCCCCCCCCCCCCCCCCTCAAAAGTCCAACTAACCACCTACATTCCATTCCATTCCATTCCATTCCACACCTCACAGCAAATCCCAGAATCAAATCCCAGAATCAAATCCCAGAATCAAACCCAAACCCAAACCCAAACTCCAGAATACCCCCTCCCCTCTCTTCCTCATCTTATAAAATCACAACACAGAAACTCTGCTCTCGTATCTGTCTGCATATTGAACATTGTCTCATTCATCGGCCGATGATTTGTAGAAGTCGAGATGTATGGCTGTAGGTAGGAGAGAAACGAAATAAAAACAAAGGGATGCAAAATGCAAAATGCAAAATGCGAAATAATAGGTCGACTGGTGAAATAACTGTATATACCAATGATACATTCTCTAAAGGAAGAAGAGGGGATATCAGAGAGGAATGATATAGAAGTTTCAAGTATAGATATCTAATAACTCAAACAAAATACATATACAGATCATCATCTCATATCAAGAAACACAAAGTCATTCACACACACACGGAAACAGTATAGTATCTCTTGAATACGCAAGATTCTCATTCATCACCAGCCTCGCAACAATAACAACAACTACTACTACTGAAACCTTTCCTTTACTACACACCACTACATCGTACACGACAAGTATAACGAACCACCATCGCATTCATTTCTACTCTGCCACTTTCGACTTCCTATCCTCCGCATCACCTCCTCAAAATTTAAGCATTATATCCATTCCAATAAACGGCCCATACCATAATGCAACATCTCCTACACCCCCTTCCCCAAGAGATTTTTTTTGCACGGCAAGGTACACTCTCCGACTCAACCCAAACATCCAAAGAAAAGAGATAATAACTCCGATCATGCAAGATCAAGATCTAGTACAGTACAATGTCATACAAGACATCAGTATTCGCGAACAAGGAAAAAGTAGTAGTAGTACTAGTATTGTTATCCAAGCAATCAAAAAAGTTGGACGAAAAGTCGAGTACGGAGAACATGAGAGGGAATTTTGTGGAAATGAGTCCAGAAAAGATATGGTAAAAAGGAAAAAACGCCAGACGCGGCCGGAATTGTCGGATTTTTTTGAACAATAATGACCCATTTCCACGCCGTGCAAGGAAGAACCCCCAGCATATGCAACAATGCGGGATATATTGTAAACAAGGACATGAAATTGCAGCAGCGCTAATGTCAACGAATAAAAGATAAGAACATATAGTGAGAGTTTGGAATGTGAGATTACAGTACAAAAAGAGAGGGTATCATATTCGAGTTTTGGTACCAAGGTTTAACCAGCTCATATCCGAAGGGATTGAGGGTTGGTTTTGTCGTTGAGTGGGTGGTGGTGGTTGAGGTGATTGGAGCGAGAAATTATTCCCTCCAACAGTATCTCTGTTGGTGGTGTATACGCTAACAGTGTATGCATTACTTGGTCTGTTTTGAGACCAGCCTTGATTACCCATAGCCCATGAGTCCGGATCATTTACACTTTCCGGAACTCCACTCGAGTATGCATCGGATCTTCCATCATAAGATGAAGCGTTGCTTGCATAAGAGTCAGGTCGGAGCCCTTCAATCTTGCCAGACATCTCTGCTGCTACTGGGAAATGAGACCCAGCGGTCGATACAGTAGGACTATTGGTAGCAACCCGATATAATGGAGTATCTCCTGGAATCGGAATTTTTAATGGAGGGACCAAAGCGGATGTGGTGGTAATCTGACTTGGAAGTCTGGAAGCATTAAGCTGTGTAGTCAGCCTTGGATCCGAGTATCGTGAGGCGGCGTCATCGTCACTATTAGAAAGATTTTGTTTTGATTCTCCAAAACCCAAGAAACTCGTCATTGCACTTCCACCAGACCAATATCGATTCCATCCCGATGATCTTCTTGTACTGCCTCGTCTCTGCGCTCCAGGATTTCTAGGTCGTGGTGTAACCGTATCTTGACCGAATGAAACTTCCTTTGCCAATGCATCTTGAGCGTATGTCCGATCAGGTGATATAGGTTCATTTATTGTAGTTTTGTAGTTGTTAAATTGACTGCTGCTGCCACTTTCCGCACTCCCGTTACCTTTGTCGTCCTCTCCTCTTCGATGTCCTATACGACCCATCAAGATAGCCATTGATGAATATGAACCCTGGGATGCCGATTGTCCATGTTGCGGCGGATGCATTGATGAGTGCATATTTGCCAGACCTCTGTCCGAAAACTCTAACCCATCTTTTTCGAGAGGATATCCATTTGCATCTGCGTTTTTGAGATCCCTCTTCTTCCGTCGCCATCGGAAAAGGATCAACACACCAATGAGCAGTAGAGCGGCCCCAATTATAGACCCAAGTACTGCACCCAATACTTTCACCGGAAACGTGTCGGCAACCTTATCGGTCGATTCAGCGGCTGCTGCAGTGGTATTACCAGTACTTGTAGGTACCGAAGAACTTGCAATCGACGGGGACGCTGATGGTATAATAATTTGCTGTGTGGTAGACTTGACCAACATTGATGTTGCATTAACCCAAGAATTTGTTCCCGCTCCAAATATGCAAAGAACATCATCCTCATTTCCACCTGATATTACTACTTGTCCAGATGCGCCCATCGCGACCGAATATGATGTCCTGGTAGATTTTGGAGCTAGTGTACCATTATAAGCAGGCCAATCAGCTTCCGTAAGACTACTTTTTTTAACTTCTTGCGTAGCTCTTTTTGTAGAGGTACTTGTTGACACAATAGCTTCCGCGCTTTGCACGGGACTTCCAGAACCATCAACCAGAACGGTCCTATTCACAGTGTTTGGTGCCACTGTCATATCGAAAGTATAAAGGTTCTTGCTTCCGTCATCGCCTGTCATCACAACTGCCTTGACTGCCGAAGTGTTATATATCGGAGTGGCCAAGCTGCTGTTTGTGTTAGCCCAGGCCGTTGTTGGATTGAATTCCATCACGGCAGTATTCGTGTCAGTACCGCCAATATAGATTGCCGAGTCCGATGACCATGGAAGTAATATAGGCTGCACAGCGGGTACGGGGGGTGTAATAGCAGCCCCATATGACAGAACATTATATGGAGGCGACGCGGAAATCGTGAAGGTTTGAGATGATGGATGTTTACTACCATCTTGACTTCCTGCATACATTAGAATGGAGTCCGATGCATTCAAGTATACAGCACTGTGCCATAGTCGATTTTGAGCGACTAGCACTGTAGTAGTTAAGGTGTCCCATGTTCCATCATTAAAATTATACCGTTGAAGACCCGTATAGAGGCTTGTAGCATTACTGCTCGTTCCCCCGACAATATACAATGCATCCTGTCCGTTAGCAGGTGTTGCCTTTACACACACTCCTCCCGATACAGATTCTCCTTGGGGTAATTGCGTCCAATTCGCTCCTTGGACTAACGATAGCGATTGAAACGCTTCGCTGTTGTATGCGTATAATGTATTGTTATAGAGTATCGAACAGGAATCATCCAGAGAATATTTTGGTTTTGGTAGAGCCATTATTATTTTGCTCAGTCGTGGTCGTGTTCATTCGTTATTCAGGTCGTCGGGTAGGCCGATCGACGCTACGAATGGTAAAAGGTTCGTCCTCGTTTCCGTTATGTATCTTGGCACATTATGAGCCAAGTAAGAAAAATGTAGAAGATGTCTATCAATTGATAAGTTGAAAGGATGCTGTCAAAGCGACGAAACCAATTGTCGGAGGTCAGGTCTCGGTGGGTGTTGAAATTCGAACAGAGTCGTCAACGACGGGTAGGTATGTCTTCCAGCAAGCTACAATGCTTTAACAAGAGGCGTCGAAAGCCCGTAAGAAATCACCGTCAAGATGTCCAATCAAGTCGAATTTGTAATGAAGATTCAGTTCGTCCCGATTTCGAAGGGTAAGGCGTTTGGCGACAGATCCTCTAAGTGCGGGCAAGCTGAAACAACTAAGTGTAGATAAAGGACCTAAGATTGCAACGTTGTTTTCTCAGATCATAGAACGAAGGCGACTCTTGAGGTGATGAATGGCGCCTCAAATGAAAAAGAAACTGCAAAGAATGCACAGCAATCGAAACGTGAATGGTACAAACAAGTATGCCAGTATGACAACCGATGAGATCGGTATGGTGTTTGGCACCCACGGTATAATAGGAGTTGACCGGCTGTCGAACAATCACGTCCGCTTCCTGGGGCAGGCCACGAATGGTACGAGCGAGGACCCGCCCTGTTTTGATCTACAATAGTATAAAAGCCGAGGATGTGCTGTTTCTGGAGCGCTCAGTGCGATTTGTGTAAGTACGCTTTATATGTCTGGTTTCGAATGTATTATCACAGATAGATACTAAATTGCAAGACTATCAAATTTTCTTTCGATGATCCAGTAGATGGATGGTATTCCTAGAATTCAGAGAAGAACAATCAATGATTCCAAACCCAGGATGGAATGAAATGGTAGAAGTCTCAGGCTTTGGTGGGCTTAATGGGCTTGACTGGCAAGGAGTTGAATGGATCCTTGAATGGGAGAAAGGTTCTTCAATTTCGTTTTCGAGCCGAAGGACGGGGATTCTGGGTTGGAAATGGGTATGGGTATGGGTATGGATGGGATGTATGGGACCTATGGATGTATTGCTGTATGCGACGCACGCGATATTCATATGTATGTAATATGTATGGATTTCAATACCTGAGTGGAGAACGGAGAAGCTTTCTGGTATGGATCCGTATGATGTATGGTAGCAAGTGGAACTTCGTATGTCTTTTGGTTCGTCATAGGTCGTTGTCGTTATCCATCAATTGTTCTATATGGGTTCGTGAGATTCGTTGCCGGTTCCTAAAATTGGGGGAAGAAAGATTAATCAAAATATGGATATTAGGTAGGCGTAAAATGATTGAAAGACATCCAAAATTTGGTAGGGAGGTAGAGTACAATGATAGAAGGATAGAAAAATGATGAAAAGTAGGTACTGGACACAATCACCAAGCAAGCAGGTGGACGAGCTGGCAAGGTTGGGGTGTAAGAAAGGAAGGATCGATAGAGATGCGTATGATACGATCTTTTTGGCCTCTTGGTGAGACGAGATGGTATAGTTAATGTAATAGGCAGATTGATGAATTTGTGAACATTAGCACGGAGTATAGATTGATGATTAATCTCATGTTGTGGTAAGATCTTTTTTCTCTCTCTCTCTCTCTTTTACTCTTTTGCTCTCGCTCTCTCTCTCTCTCTCTCTCTTCAAACTCCCTTTCAGTGTTGACCAGTCAGAGTATGTTCTTGATCGTCCCTCTTACTTTTCCCTTTTCCCTTTTCCCTCACTCCTCCTCCTTCTTCTTCCCCTTCCAACCAAATACAGATTGAACTTTTGCAGTCATACCCCTGTTTTTAGCATTTCCGTACCTGCTTTAATCAGATTGGGCAATAGCAAATCTCTCGACTAATCTTTGATAAGTTTAGTTTCATGCAACAAATTCAAATAAGGGGCTATTTTGGTTTGAGACCTCCCACCCTGCATGAACATTTTGAGCATTCAAAATCCACTCTCCACTCTCCATTTCTCTTAGCGCGCCAAGTATCCAAGGGTGTTTCGTGCTGTCCGATATCCAATTCTTTTCCCCCCTAGCCACCCCCAAACTACTTCCATGTGCTCACTGCTCACTTAGAATTTCACAGAATTTAGAATTCAGAATCACTTTGCAAAAATTTTGGTGCTTATTATCGTAGACAACTTCTTGTTACTCAGCCAGCTTAGCTAGCTCAGTCTATAATGATTTGATCTAAGCCGTAATGTATTTATACGTGCATCTGAATAGCATCGTCATTTCGATTTTCGCATTGACTTCATTACTTTATCCAAACATTGCTTCTCGTACTCCTATATTGGAAAATCCGGGTATGACTATCCATTGACAAGCAATCAATAAATTAAAACGTCCGTCCCCCGGGATCCAACTAGAATATTCTCATGGATGAACTTCTTCTTTCTTATCCGATGTTTGAGGAATCATTTTCTACTCTGCGTATGCAGATGGGGATGTTGAAGTTATGAGCGGAGCTTACAACTTTTCGAGTCATACTTGCGATACGCAATTGGTGAAAGGAGGTAGAAGAGAGAAGAAAGCCTAACATATTTGACCGAGCCAGCCTTCGTCGCCTTTATTGAACACTGTAATCACGGTACCAAAATGCTACGGCTGCATTGATCCAAATTGTCATGCCATCCATCCATCCATTGATTGACCGAGCGACGAAGAAGGCGAGTAAATATTTGGGATATATTATTATCACATTGGTTTCTTGGTCCCTTATCAAAAGTTCCAAGCACATTTGATCTTCTTTTCATTGGCTAGTTCATCCACTTTTTGCCTGCAGCAACACGCTCAGACTGAAGCACCGGAATGATTTGTTTCAACGACATGTCAATATGTCGAATCGTCGACCGACAACAAGGGTATCTGTACATGTACTTCGAAAAATAATCACACCGGTTTGAATGAGCAGTAAATTAATTGGAATCTAGGACAAACCATACTCTGTTTTCTGATGTTGTAGAAATCACGAAAGTGGCTGTCTAGTACGTACTGACTGTGCTATGAGAAACAATTGGTTGGGGTTAGAAACGCTCCACGCACAAGCATTCTTTTTGGGGAATTTAGCCCAAAATACGAGTTGACTCAGTTGAGGGGTTTGCTGCGAATAACATTGATCAAGATTCTTTGCACAGCACTTCTTTGAGTTCTTACACAGGAAGTTTCCTGTTTTCCAATTCAATCTTCCCCTTCATCTTTCGCTAAGTCATTTTCAGTTCTAAACGAAACTCAAAGTAGGAGTGATGTCAGAATATTAAAAAGGAAAAACAAAGCTAAATATTTCAACGTGGTGGCCAAGGTCAAATATTGATATCTCTAACAATAGACTTCATTCATGTAAGCGCTTTCATTATAACTTTATTTGTTATCAACTCCATCAATAAGGTGTGGAGGTATTGGTCTCTTATCTTTCTCTAGAAGCGCGCGGCCAGGCCAGTAAGAGATGTTGAAGACAATGACCAACATGTGATTGGGTCTAAGCTTTCGCGATGTGCCGAAGTGACTTATCGAAAGTGCCGGTACTTCATGATTCATTCGTTGAGGATACATCATTTTTCTGATCATAGTACTGAAGATCTATTCTAGTGATCTGCCCTCATGCAGCTCGCCCGGACGGAGACACCACACTTATCACGTGGATTAGTGATCTCATGTCTTGAATTTGGGGTTATCTTTGCAAGCTTGCACCATGTTGTTTCCCACGAATGGTGGCCAGTAGTGTGGCCCTATTTGCATTTCGAGAGTAACGTGCCAACCTTATTCTGAATTTCGATAGTCTCGGCGGCACGCTGTTCATGCACTTCTTTCTACAAGTGCAGGCAAGGTGTGATTTGTTGTGGTCATGCTAATCTTAATGCCGTCGTTGTGGCACCATCAAAGCCGTTGGGGATCAATTTCGTTGGACATAATCTATGGAAAATTAAACAATGGTATTATCATTATAGCACCGTTACTCGACTGACGGAATCTTTTCCCGAACAATGTACTTCCAAAGACTATTGTGGCCTAAGTACGAGTCAAGGCCATCGTACCATAGACCTTTGGGGCCTTGCTCAAAGACCTTGAGATCTACTTGTTACGAAGAGGATTGAGATCGAGATTAAAGACACTCGATATTTGTCTTCGTGTAAGATCCATATCTGATAGGGAAGTGCAACCTAGTCAGGAAGGCAAAGAATATTCATGATTTCAGGCTCGATGTAATCACAGTCTAAGCTTTACGACATAACTAGATTGACCTAGCGAACGTTACTACATAGTGAGACCTACCAGTATACAATCGTTCTCTAGTTAATCATACACAGCTACCATTGGACAAGAAGCGAACTCAACCTTCTCCTCTTCATTCGGTGAATCACAATGACGTTTACTTATTGAATGACTAACTAACTTTACAATTTTGCGTTTTTTCAAAGTATCTTTGAGGTAGAGTTACAATGTTGAGTCAATGTCAATTTTACGCCATGTCAAATGGCCGGCTCGATTGATGTGATAATGTTTATTTGGACTGACTTTCATGCAATATCATGCAGTCGACGTAACGTGATTTCTATGAGACTGCGTGGGACAGGGCTTTTGACGGGTGGCTACCATGGAAGTGTGGTGAAGAAAGGATAATCTGCCTTGAAATCGAAAGATCAAGTTGAAGTAGATATGGCTTATTCCAGACAACAATATACAAGCAACAAACATCTAATACTCAGGTGAACGTGATCTAAGATGCTGAATAGAAAGTTCCACGTATCAAGATTCCAGGATGTAAATTAATCCAATTACAAATGCATAAATCCAACTATTCAACTCACAGGGCTCACAATGGACTACATATACATCGATAACATATAATAATATCTCTCTCATTGAATAAATGCTAGTATCACCCACTAAAACTGAACTATAGAAAAAAGAGTCAATAAAAGGTAAATGAATAAAAGGAAATAGGGTATGTGCCATATATGCATGAAACAAACTCAAATAAACCACACACTCCACACATATATCCAACATCCCTCTCTTTCCCTCCCGTACCTGTACAAAGAGAACCCTATGCAATAAATAGAGAATTTTGTACCGCTAAGTGACGCAAGGAAATCGTTATCTTGTATATGATACTAATGATATACCCTCTCTCTCTTTTTCGTCCATCGGCTCGCTAGCAAGCCAATTGGTCGATGCGATGAGATGGGATGCTATTATGCTTCACTTCTGTGTGAAGACACCTGTCATTCCCTCTTTTCTTCTTTTCTTTTCTTCCTTCCTCTGTAGGGACGAAACAAAGATCTAATAAGCCATCCCCCTATAAGCTCCGGAATTCCCACCTCCTATATTCATATTCGGGACGGTAGGCTGACGGCTCTGATGCCCAGTTCCAGCCACTGGCGCGGCTCCACCGACGAGGTTTTCTTGGCTGCGCGAATATGGGTTCGCGGGCTCGTTCATGAAACTTGAGGGTTCATGTGTCTCGTGAGTGGAGTGTAGATATGGGTGTTTTGAATCGCCCTCATAGGAATGAATACTAGATTTAGAGTCCATGAGGAGAGAGTTGCGGGCGTCGAGAGGAGTGAGATTATCAAGGTCGCGATTGAGTTTTTCTGAGGGAGAGGTTAGTTTTGAGAAGTTTGGATGGGGAGAGAAGAGACTTACCAGCTTCCTTGCGGCGTTTTCGATGGGGGTTTTGTTTAATGATTGAGATGACGGCGTTGACACCAATGAGGATGGCGAGGGTACCGGTGAGAACTGATTGAATGGCAATAAGGACGACACCGGTGACTGTTTGGGTGGTTTCGGCGATACCGAGTTCTTCCACAAAGACGAGGATACATACGACAGAGAGGACACGGACGGCTTGGACGAACATGTTGATCACGTTGGCGGATCTTCTCTCGTAAGGACGACTCCAGAGGAGAAGTGAGAGCACTGGTAAAAGAATTAGAATGAGAGTCCTGTAGTGTTACACGGGATTACTTACTGAGACATTCGATGATGAGTTGAGCAACGGTTTGAGTGAGACCATGTCCATCGGCTGCTGCTAACACGCATCCCTTTGCGAACATGTAAATGATAGCTGGGACGAACAACCACCAGAAATCCTTCTTATAGTTCTCGTAGAACATACTGTATTTGAGCCAATTGTCCTTCTTCTCGTATAACCCTGACACATCTCCATCTCTCTCCTTAAGCTTCTTTGCTGCCGAGGAAATTTTGTAGGCGAAGAATACAAGGACAGCGGTAAAGATAGTCAACGTGACAGCAGCAAGTGCTTTAGCAGCCCATGAATCGCCGTTGGTGAATTGGAATATACAGTAAAGAACCCATACACCGTAAAGAGCGAGAATCAATTGAACAGTGAGACGAGCCATAGTTTGCCAGTAATGCTTTCGGAATCCGGTAAGACTTTTTGGGAAAGATGCGAAGAGGGCCCAGGTTTCGAGGAGGACTTTGAAAGCAAGGACTGCGACGACGATAGCGGCAATAACACAAGCAACGATAAGGAGAACTGTCATGAAAGTGTTGGCTTGTGGAACTGAAAGTTCTTCGACGTAGGCCTTGATTCCCGCCACTTTCTCTTCGATGATTGCTGTCGTAGTGGTGGTGTCACTAGCATCATCCGTTCCGTTGACTGACGTCACAACATCTCGAAGGTATAGTAATGATCGTTTGGACGGTGTATCAGTTGATCCATCTAAGAATACCAACGTAGCATTTCTCAAATAGGTAACACTATCAGTCGTCAAATTACCTCCAGTAGCAGCTCGGAAACTGTCAATCGATTGTTGCATGGCGGTCCAAGGAATAAGACCAGTACTGAATCCAAAGTTCTTGGTGAATTGTCGATAGACCGGAGGATACTTGACGGACATCATTCCATTCATAGCCATGCCCTGAAACCATGTCATACATTCCGTGAACGACGGGCTGGTGGTCGCTCCTCCGCCTGCTCCACTGGCTGCAGCACCGAGTGCTGAAACTCCACCTACAACTGCAGCAGCTCCAGCTACAGCTGCGGCAACGTAAGATACAGCAGCCACAGCAGTAGTTTTACCATTAGTGACATCTGCTTGTACGCAAGCAGCCTCTTCTGCGGTATTCAAATCCTTGAGTTCGATTGTAGCTATGGCGGAGATATCAGGTACCGAGAAAGCAATGGCAGGAATCATCGAGGCATATTGGTCTGGAATTGCTTGTGTTCCAGAGGCAGCAAAGGTTCCCACGGGGACTTCGATCAGAGCATTAGTTCTAACGATTCTTCCGACTCGTTGAAAGAGGGATAAAACTTACTCGGACATAATTGTTCTACAAATGTGCTTGAATCGCATGGGTTGAAGGTTTTTGAATAAACTGATATTCCATATGCAGTAACATTTATCTCAGCCGTGACATTTTGAGATTTGGTACTGGATCCGGCCACATCGAAGGTGACTGTTTTCGCGTCATTATCGTACGTGACAGCCATCTTCTGGACTGAGATATTTGAATCGGCCAAACATGATGTATAACCTGTTGTCGTGAGAGTTTGGTCTGCGAGGACTCTGCCCGGCAGAGTTCCTATTAAGGCTAAGGAAAGAGTTGAGAGGGTTGAAATTGGCCGTAACATCATGGCGACGGTGTGTATTGGCACGCGGAAGACCGCCTCTGTATACCGTCGGGAATCCCAAAACTCAACAAACTCAGATTGTCTCTCTATTCAAAGTCGATGTATGTTCAATTGTAAATTTGTAATGGAATGATGCTCTAATTGTATGATGAGCAGTTTCTATGATTAGGTGTCGAAAGTTTGGGGCCTCGACTTAGAAGAGTATGTGGAAAAGCTGTATAATGATAATATGGCCTAGGGTCTACCTGGAAAGAATAGAAGTATGGTCAAAGCTGCAGAAGCTAGCTTTTGTATAACAGTGCAAATGTTGAAGATTGGGTAAAAGAGAGCAGGTGTATAGGAAGAGATATAATGAAGGTTGGTGCATATGATAATGCTTTTTGAGTGTATAAAATGGGCGAATTACAGATATGAGTGGGACAAACGATTGTATGAAGGAGAGAAATCTGAAAATCACTGGCAGAAACCGGAAAAAGCTTGTCACATTACAAAACGACAAAGCAAAGAGATGAACGAGTGTGCGTGGTATGAAGACATTAGAATCAGAATCGACACGGTTATCGGGATATCTTTTTGAACAGGGGATGAGCCATTGGAACTTGATGTCGAAAAAGAAAAAAAGATTACTTGCTCGGGACTCAGAGTCTGGAATCACCAGGGGCTCGCCAAGGATTGAGAGGTTCTAGTGGGGCCGTGGGTAAGATGGACCAAGCAGGAGTTAAAAGCTTGGGGACCACGCCGAAACTGACAAGCCCTAGCTCAGGGGTAAAGATTGACTGAGCCACTGCTACTAATTACTTTGGGAAATTCCGACGATTCTTTATGTTTATTGGACAGGAGGCTTTCTAGAAAGATATCCACATTCAGGTACCGGTTCGTGAATTTATTGAAATGATTGGTTAAGTGTTGAAGATGGAGATTATGGAGTTCTCCATTAAGTTGTCTTTTCTCGCTTGTATTCCTTAGTCTGTAACAAGAATAGCACTTTAAGAGGGACCTACGAAGATTGGTTGGTTATGATTCAGAAAACGGACCAAGATGGAAAATGGAGCAAGATTTGATGACTATTACAAGTACACAGCCATAACCATCCATCCATCGCCGGATGATTTGAAAATAGAAACTTGGAATCTTTCTCTATAGAGTATTCTTCGAGAATGAAGAAGAAGAAGAAATGATCGGATGAGAAAAGATTCAATGTCCATTTTTCAGCGTCTTTTCTTCTTTTCATCATCTCAAATCTCTAACATCGGGAGTTACTTCAGATGTTTCTGTTTGTATTTTCCGGAGAAATCTGATGATAGTCTGACTCGGCACTTCCACAAAAATCCAATGGTGATACTGGACTTGTCTGATCTTCCTCGTGTAGCAACGATCATCATATCATCACACTGAGAAAGGGTCCCGCGGGAATTCACAAGATTCCAAAACTAGGATATATCAATGTCTAGACGAACCAATTTCCTTACCAAAGTAGAAATAGTGGAGTAGATGAATAAAATCATAAAGCATATTCGTAAGAGTACGACATAACTGAGAATGTTTTGCATAAGGCTTCAGATTATCCTTTAACAATGAATACAATTCATTTGAGCAGCGTCAAGAAGTCGTGTAAGCAGTCCAGTTCATCTGAAAATGGCAAGATGTTCAATTTAGTAAAACTATATGATCTCCCCGTGCACTCCAGAATCTCCGAGGAAGAACGGCGCCAAACAACATGTTTAAAAGTTAGACTCATGTATGTTTGAGAACGAAATTCCCAAGCTACCGTTCGTTCTCAACGGCCGATTCATAAAGACAGGCAGGGTACTGAGGTAACTGAACACGATTTATATTATCAAATCTACCATTCCTACAAACAACCTGGCTAAGCTTGACTCTTAGGTTCCTTGATTAATTCCAGCAGATACGAGAGCCACAATTATCGAATGTAACCAAGGAATTATGCCATGTAGCATTGCAGGTACCATACAAAGACAGGAAAGAATCCCATAAGGCCACAGTACCACCATATATACGAAAGGAACAACAGCAAACGAAACATTACTTGGGAATGTATGAGCTTCAATAACAAAAGGGTATATAGATTTGCTTTGAACAACGCCTAGCACATACGACCATAGACTGAAGAGCATTGGGCATCCCGTCCGCTCTGCCATACACAAGCTTCAGATCGGTAGATTAGTAGTTGGGTGGGTGACCACCAGCGAATCCCTACTGTTGTGTGTTTCCTTTTACATTTTTGTCGGTGGCGCAACCATATTGCCACACGACGATGAGCGGGCGATTTTTGCAGTCGCTATTTTGTCATTTGTCATCGCGCACACTCTTGTCCTCTAGCGTTGTGAGGGGTACATATCTATGCTCCAATGGACGACCATATTCCTTCTTGGTGGGAGTGATTGTCGCATTTAGCATTTAAAACGCCATCGCTTTTTCAAACTCAAAACCTGATATTATGTTGTCTCATGACTCTCTACGAATATTCCAATATAAAACTCAAAATCATCGAAGCGATACCATGCTCATCCGAATGCTATTTCAGATTCAAAATTGAAAATTGAGTACCTAAGTAGAGTGATGGTGCATAGGTACGCTTAAAGTCTTCAACTTCATGGTCTGTGCTCTCACCACCAACACCCCTTCGCTTATCCTCAAAAACTCTGCAAAGATTTTTTTGATCCTTTGTGTCTGGCAATAAGTACTCATGCTGCGAATACCCTTTCAACAAATATCTATCATAGCCTGCCCGGCTAGCTCAATCGGTAGAGCGTGTGACTCTTAATCACAAGGTTGGGGGTTCGACCCCCCCGTTGGGCTCAATTCCCTTCAATAGAAATTTCTTTTTGGAATCTTTTGCTCCCAGGCTCCACTATAAAGTTCGAACATCTCCTGTCATGCTCTTCCTTCACTCGGAGCCCTTAAAGTATCCATCGTCTTCCCTCTAGCGCGGAAAGCCCCGCCAGGGACCATCCACCCATTTGTGGATGTTCCCGGCACCTTTTTCTTTCTCAAAAGTTTTTCTCGACGAAGCATTGCTATTCGCTCGTCACAACAGTTCAATCTTCTGTAACATGTACTGAGATATGCATCCTCTCCCATAACAAGCATCAAGGACAGATGGCCGAGTGGTTATGGCGTGTGACTCAAGCTCAACAGCTTAGTTGATGTAAAATCAACTAGCATTCTCATGGGCTTAGCCCGCGGGGGTTCGAATCCCCCTCTGTTCATAACTTTTTTGCACTTCTCGCGAGTAAATCTTTTTGGCATGTGTGGTAGGTGACGATCTTACCATCAAGACATCTCTTCATATACCTGGTAGTATTGTCGTCTACCTAGATTAGATGGATGCCAACAGTCTACAGTCACTAAGTTTCTTGGTGGAATGCCATTTTGCGATTGCTTGAGATTGTAGACGAAAAGTTTGGTGATGAGATTGGTATGAGTTTCACTTATCCTTCTCTTTATGTTGCTATGTCCTCCAAGCCATTGAATCGATGGGTAGAAAGCTCTGGAGCTACAATTTATTTTGAATATCGACGATATTGCGGAAAGTGACGATTATCTCTGCGAGCGATCGTATCATTGTCATTTTTCATGACATGATTATGGGGAATCAACAACGACAATTGGAGCAATAGTAATTATTTCGAGCAACAATCAAAGTTCTCATAACCTCGAGTGATGATGTTAATAGAACAAAACCCTCCGTAATGGGCGTGTATACACACCGTGCCTACCTATCCAACTGCTAGTATAATCCGTTGACCACGCGCGTTGCTTTTCCAAACCATGTCAAGAGCTCTAGAGCACCCGCGAATATTTGATGACTCGGAGTCGTTGGGATACAGCGAGCTTCATATAAAGAGATCGTGGAATGGACGCTCCGATTAATCAAGATCATTCGTTGTGATGAACAATGTCACTTGGAGATCTTTGCCAAGTGAATCTCCTTAGCCAACTTCAAGTTTAACTGGAACTAGTAGATATTAATATGTCTTTGAATGGAGCGGGGTAGCAGGATTCACTTACTTTATGTACTTCATTCTGGGGGCATCATCTACAATAGCCAGGACTTCCATTGAAACCATCAGAGTGTCTATGGGGGAAATTTTTGCTGATACTGGCAGATGTCTAGATGGTAGAACTTTTGCAATTCTGACCCTGTTCAACAAAGAACAACAAAGTATGATTCACACTCGCATTACCAAAATCTATCTCCCAACTAAACTAAAAGAACTCAACCCCCAAGATGTACACAACAAGTCAATGGACACCGCCCACAAAAGAGTTTATTGCATATCTGACCTACTCTTCGGTATTTTCCAATCCAAAACCCTCGTGAAGCTAATCATAATTTCAAGTTCTGCCACTCACCTCCCTCTACACTGCCCCTCCATCAAAGTAATCCGCACTCAGTATCAATATCAGCGACAGCTGAGAGTCTCAAACGAATGCACGACTATGTTGAACCCAGTAATGTAGATCAGACCCCCCTTTGTTGCATATATGCAGCAATTTTCCTCAAAATCTATATCAAGATTCTC
This sequence comes from Botrytis tulipae, assembly GCA_004786125.1. Classification (NCBI taxonomy): domain Eukaryota; kingdom Fungi; phylum Ascomycota; class Leotiomycetes; order Helotiales; family Sclerotiniaceae; genus Botrytis; species Botrytis tulipae. Next base: position 15,774 of record PQXH01000110.1, read on the forward strand.
AGAAGAACCGACCTTAATGCCGTTTAATTCTCCGTATATCACCTTCCAGAATCGACAATCAGTGTTAAGCATCTCATGAATATTTGTTGTTGCCGGCGGAGGTTCTCAGCTCGGAGTGTTGGATGGCACAGATGAGATTGTAGGGTCACCTCTAGTATCGTCCAAAGATGCCAGCAGGGAGAGATTACAGATAATAATGCGAGAAAAACAATACACTTTGATCAATTTATGATGGTCGCAATGTAATTGCCATAGGACCGTGTACTCTAATTTTCAATTGTCTCCTTGCGTATTTATAAAGCAGAAAGTGCTTGACATCGGAGAATCTACATCACACTGAAAAAGAGGAATTAACTTGGCATGAATTCCTGAAATGCATATTTGAATACTTTGGTACAAATTTGATAATATACAAGATAGACATAACAAATAACATGGTAGACATACATCCAAACTCTCAGATTTACAAATACACATACACACTACTCCTCATCACCATCAACCTCGACATAACTCTTTTTCTTTGCTGCAGCTCTTCCACTTTGTCTAGCCGGCTTAGCTTTCGTGGCCGGTTTCGCCAATTCATCATCAGCCGATAAATCAGGCATACTCAAATCATCATCCTCGTCCTCATCCACATCTTCATTCGAGACGCTAGCACTAGGTGTCTGCACTTTCTTCGCATTTCTCTTCTTTGCTGGCGCTGGTGCTGGCTTCTTCTTAACAGGCGTATTCTTTTTAGATGAACCAGGCCCCACCGCAAACCCATTAGCTTCTGATCTCTCATCGACTTTAGATTGCGAAGTTTTGACCAATTCCACCACTTCGTACACATCATTCAAACACTCTGCCTTCGCTAATTTCTCCTTAACCCCTTCATCAAAAGGCATCTTTTTCCTCTCGGTAATCTTCTTCCTTGCCTCGAAATTTGCGGGTGTAGGGTTCTTAAACATCTCATCTTCCTCTTTGGACCCTTCAGAGTTTTTCTTCTTGATTTCACGCTTCTTTGGTCGCAACCATTCTTCCATACCGACTGGCCAGTATACACGATTATCCTTTCCTCCCATGCCAACTTCTTCTTCTGGTATTATCTCTTTGCTTACTTCCTCTTCTTCTTCGACCTCATGGCCAAATTCTTCAATCTCATCTGCGATCTGCTTCTTGGTCTTCTTCTTCTTGGGCTTCTTAGGTAAGACGCGATTATCATCATCTCTTTCGTAAGGAACAACATCATTGAATTTTTCATATCCCGGCAACTTGAATGTCCTCATGAGTTCAAACACAGCTTGCTCTTTGTCTTTTGCTTCGATCATCAAATCCATATCATTGGCGCAGGGTGGAAGTGTTGCAGGTCTAGGATTATGTTTCCGTCTTTGACGACCTGTAACGGCTTGAGGCGTCTGTTCGCTGTAATGCATTTTCTGTGTGATACCTTTCTTCGTCCATCCAGCTTTGATTCTAGGAAAGAGCTCCATAATGTCCTTAGTACCTTCACGAATTTGACTAGAATCGAACATTATGTTATGGTGGTGAAAATCAAGGCAAAGAGGAATGTTGAGCTCTTCACAGATTGGAAGGAGGTCGTGGACAGTCCATGATACATCGTCGTTCTCCAAGACGAGCCGTTGTTTAATGGAAGGTGAAAGCTTGGCATAATTTTCACGGAAGCGATCGAGCGTGGCGGCTTTGTCGCCAAATGTACCTCCCATATGTAAGATTAAGACTGCGTCTCTGTCGATTTGGGCTGGCAATTTCAGGAGTCGAAACAGTTCATCGTGATACTCAAGGTCTCGAAATGCATTTGCAATAACTTCTGGACGAGGGGAACCTAGTTGGGTGAACTGCAGACAATTTGTTAGCTTTTAGCTTTTAGCTTTCGAGATGAATCAAACTCAACTTACTTGTCCAGGATGCGAGCTAACTCGATGTCCCAATTCAGCTACCACTTTCCCCACCTCGGCAAGAGCTTCGCTAGCGAAGGGGGCAAGACTATAGCCATGTTCTGCATGACTAGCAAATGGAAACATTTCCGAACTTAGTCTCATGAATTTGATACCATATTTATCATTCCATCGTAGCATTTTGGGTAGGTCTCGAACATTTGCTAAGCACAATTCTTCGACGTATCGTTGTCCTCGCTCAATAGAAGCTGGCTTCGATTTATCCGGTCGATTTTTGGTTGCATGTTCAGGCTGTGAAGGGTCTTTCAATGGATGCCGATGTTCGACAATAGAAGCCATACGACAGGTTCGAGATGTAAAAACAGGAGGATCCGAGGATCTGAGGTAGGTATTCAGACATGCCTAGATTCTAATATCAGCATCTCGAACATAAGGCTGCGACAGGGAAACTAACATATCCTAATCTTCCTTTCCATGGCAGAGGCAGATAGTCACTATTGATAGGGGGTGGTCTTCTCGCCTCCAACTTTATAGCATCAGCATCCTCTGCCTGCCCTTCTTCGTCTCCGTCAGGATCCAGCCTTTTATCCCATTCGTCTTCGTCATCCTCCTTTTTTATTTTCTTCTCCGCCGCCTTTTTGGCTGCCTGTTCTGCTACAAATGCTTTTATCTCATCCGACCCTTTCTTTGCCGCAATTGAGCTTTTCGTTGGGGCTTTTTTCTGTTTCTTAGCAGGCGTGGGCACAGGGATATCATCACCAATATCTGTTAGGGGCGAATCGGTTTCTTCATTCTTGACGGGAACAATTACACCATTATCCTTTGCGGGAGTTATGGGTACCTCAATTTTCTTGAGATCGAACGACTCCCCAGGCTCGTCAGCATCTGGGCTTGCACGAAGTGCTGTCTTGCTATCTACGATATCTGCATTGTGCTCAGGGTTGGTATCGGGTTTGCCCCTGCGTGAAGACTGCCGCGAAGGTCTGGCAGGTGGTTTGATAGAAGTAGACTGAGTCGAAGGAAGAATTGGATTTGAAGTGCCATCAGTCATGGGAGTCGCCGGAGCTGTTGATCTCTTTCGTTTAGGTGCCATCTTTAGGCCTCGGAATTGAAAATTGCTTTGGCGAAAGAGGGAAATTTTGCGCGCACTGCTAATGCTAGCACTGAGAAGTGACAGCCGTGCAAGATATCTGCCAGGGCACAAGTGAAAAGAAAGGGAAGTAAACATTCAATGTCGAGGTTCAAAATTAAGAAACAATAGTTGAAAGAAAACTACCTACATCAAAAACATACACATTCAATGGTAGCTTACCTCTGTCGCGTCTATGGGATGAATTGGATACGCCATGCGCTTAATCGATGGTTTATAGCTTTTAGTCTTCTCCATGGTTGTAGGTATCTGAATGAGACATGTCGGATCGAAACTAAACAGCCATGACGTTGACGACTTTTTAGCTCTTATATCACGTGATAAACAATAATCCCTTCAAACAAAACCAAGTCGATACATGTTCTAGTAAGGTCATATACGACAAGCACAGCTGGCATATCAGAAAAGTATATACACCCAGCTCGTTAAGTCAATTTGATTTCACAATGTGTGCTCTAAGCTCCAATTCGCTATCTTTTCTTGGACATAAGCTCTAGCTTTGAATCGAGCTGTTGAATTTCCTCTTCTCTCGCAACAATTCATCCAATGGTCGTTTATTGCTCGCAGTCATAGAGCACATAGTAAGCTAAATCACCACCAAAGAGATCTTAAGCTTGGGATCATCTACATGAATTTGTATAATCACGTTTTCAATTCTTGTGTTCATGATAGTCAACTGGAAACCAATGAATTAATTAGTCGATTTCCGCGCTAGATTGACCCCCAAAATCTTGCTACAGCCCATAAATCTTGGCTAAGGTGTTAGACCTTGCTCAAGAACAGAACATCTTCGTATAGAAGATTGTATTACTAATTATCAATGACCTTTCATTATGTGTTCAAAAGAGAAGCAAAGAGGAGCATCCATCAGTATATGTATCGCGAAGAATAACCACACGATTAGATCGCTGTGCCACGCTCACGACCAACAGCTGCCTTCTCATCATGAAGATCATGATGTTGAACTTGTCGTGCATCGGTGATACCATCACGATGACGAGCGTTCTCTGGAGCAACTACGCCGTCGTCATGGTGGGTGCGCTTCTCACCAGGAACGCCACCAACACCACCGACGGGGGCTGCGACCTTGACTGCACCCGCTTCTATATCTGCCGCTAATCTGTCTAATCTGGAGCCCTCGGGAAGTTTTTGCCATGGATGGAGACCACTGTATTGGGATTGAAGAGTCAGTATCTTTGTTCAAGAAACATTTGGAAAGTATTCGAAAAGATCGCATTTGAGAAAAGAGAGAACATACCTGTTAAAAACATCATCCATCTCCTCGAGTGTTTTGCCTTTAGTCTCGGGAGCTGTAAAGAAAATATGAATGAAAGCAAGTGCGTTGAACGTGGCAAAGATCATGTACATCTTCCAGTTGATATTCTTCAACAATGGTGGAACAGCAAAAGCAAGAACACAGTTCCAGAACCAATTTGCCGAAGTTGCGAGAGAAACAGCCTTTGCACGAATCTTGTTTGGGAAGATTTCGGCTGGGTAAGTCCATGATGAAGGTCCCCAGGTTGTTGCAAATGCACAAACAAATAGATATGTCATAGCGACGATGGCAGATGATACACCCTTCTTGTCGTGAACAACCCATGTCAGATTTTTATTCTGTTCAGTTTGAGTCTTCGATGTGTTGTTGGGTTCACCGTAGCCTGCTTGAAGCCCACCGGCAATGAAAAGGAAGGTCATCATGAGGAAGGAACCGATGAGCATGGCTGGGCGACGTCCGAAACGATCAAGATAGATGATAGCAGGTAAAGTCAACAACACATTGAGGATGTATTGAATCGAGGCGGTAATAAGCGGGTTCGCAATGTTTGCACCTTGCATGATATCTAAAAGAACCATTAGTGATATACTCTACCACAGCCGAGAAAGAATACCTACAAACGACGTAGTACATCATGATATTCATGCCACAGAGTTGAGACCACATCTGAATCGACATTCCTAGAACGACACGCTTGATCATACGTGGAGCCACAAGTTGCTTGTAAGAGCTGATAGCTTCTTCACGTTCGAATCGGAGTGCCTCCTCAACTTCTTGATATTCTGCGAGAACCTTTGGGTGGTTTACATTACCGCCACCATGGAGGTCTGCAATAACCTTTATGGCTTCCTCCCATCTATCCTTGGAGGCCAACCATCTAGGAGATCGTGGTAAGAAGAACATACCGAAGAACAAGATAACTGCAGGAACGATTTGTATACCCCAGGGGATTCGGAAAGCAGAAGTAGGTTGGTCCTATGGAAAAATATTGATCAGTGTGCTAACTCCTAAAATAGTGGCATCGTACTTACTGGGTTTTCCGCACCACCTCCGATTGTCGAAGCACCGTATTGGATGAAGTACTGAATAAGAATACCCCATGTGATTGCCCATTGTTGAAGAGAGACAACTCGGCCTCTGATTTCCTTTGGAGCAATCTCTGATTGATAGACAGGACAGATCGCCGAAGCAATGCCAACACAGATACCAGCAATGACTCGGCCGACAACCAGCATAGCTACATTAATTGAAGCACACTGGATACTAAAGAAAGAAATTAGTTATGTTCGTATAATTGGAGTTCAAAACTTACATTGAGCCAATGATCCAAAAAATAGACGCAATTTGAATGCTAGCTCGTCTAGACCATCTGTCCGCAATGAAAGAGGAAGCTAAAGCACCGATGAGAGATCCAGCGGGCATGGCACAGGTAATTCCACCTTGACCGTAAGATTGGGGATTGTTGAAGTATCTGACGTATGCTTGAGTTCCAAGAACACCAGACATACTCGAGATATCGAAGCCGAAAAGACCACCGCCTACATATGTTACTCATTGTTTTGCACTGAATTCGAGGAGAATTACTTACCTATTGCGGCGAAGGCGCAAATAACGTAGACATTAGTAATGTACCACATTATGATTGAGTGAACGACTCCTCGATGATATGATTTCCGAAGGTATGAAAGTGCAAAAGATGTCAAACTTGAGAAGGTATGTTCAAGGTTATTGTTAGTTGTAAGTTGGATGGTTGAATCTAGACTGTTGAAACCTTAAGTAGCAATGAGCCGAGCTACCTACGGCGGGTCAGTAAGTAATATCTTTTCATTAATCAGTCCACTGCAGTATTCACTGAATAATCTGCTTTTCTACACGTGCTGTGTCAAATTCTCAGGTTTGATGTTGGGGTAATTTGGTGAATGAGAGACCCATGCTCCTGCAAAATCGCCAATTCGCTGGGAGACGCCACTAATTTGTGAGATTCGCTCTGATCTTGAAACGGTTCAAGGCGAGGCGCATGATCTATCTGCATTCACCCATGATCCGAGAGGTTCAAAAGCATTCATAGGTCCCTTGAGTAGAATCTGGGGTAAGTGATCCGTCGAAGGACTAAATCCCCGTAGCCTTGCGGTACTTGCTTGGCATGTTTACCTCTGCATAAACACGAACTACCCAAATACGTAATCCATCTTATGCGAGTCGTATAGCAAATTTACTTCAAAGAGTTCAATGCTTGGAGTCGTGGGTAGGACGACTCAAAGCATTAAACGCCCACATCATGCTTTCCGGATCGAGCCTATAGCAAATCAGACGATTATTAAAAAAAACCAATTGCTTCACTCAGACTCTTTTCTAGTCTCTACCTGCTTTTTGAACGCCGAAGACGCACCGTTGCGGCTTAAGCCACTGTTGACTACCTACTGCCAACAAAAACGCGGGCTACAGATATCCAGGAATATCAAGTGAATGGGCTATTTCGAGAACGCTCCAAGAAGCATTCCTCATGACCCATGAAGAACCCGCCAAGCTGTTCCGAGGCTTGACTTGGCACTAAATGTTGTTGCGGGGTTAACAATGAATGGCACATATTGGCGCTTGTTTGACTCGCTATTGGCCCATCAATCACGGTAAATTCACCTAGTAACCAGACAACTTAGTAGAAATAGCGAATCATCTATTAATGAATTGCATACACCGAGTAGCTGGTGAAAGCCACAATTATATACCCATTCCCGATGTCCTGATCTAAAATATTTTCGTTGGAACCGAATGCTCGGGTCAAGGTTCAGATACATTCTGCCTGTGAAAAACAATAAGGTTGAAGCACGTGGTAATTTTAAGGACGTGGTGACAGTTCCTCAACTATGTTTTTGGGTTCTTTCCACGCGAGCGCAACGTATCTAACATGACCCTATTTAGCAGGTGAATCTGAAATACCGGAGGTAAAGACTGACTTTGTATGGCTTCCACGTGCTGCTACTTCGCCCTTGCTATTTGTAAACTGGATAGAAGTATACGCCAAAGTCTTTCCAACTACCCTCATGTTAGAGATGTGATATCCAAAAAATAACATGACTATACTTACATTTATCGCAAGTCACCACCGCTTTCAGCACATCTCCAACCTTACCGCCAGAGTTGAGGTATGTAACTTCGTTTGGGTTAGATACATAAAAATTGCAATTGGGTCGCACAAGGTTTACCGTTCAAATCAGTAGAAACACCCGTGGCATAAAGACCTCTCGAGGCAACAGCTAGTGAGCCACCTAGGTCCACCATGCTGGCAATCGTGCCTCCATGAATAATGTTCAAACGGTTCTAACACAAGATAATTGAACGAGTTGCTCATATACGATTTGGAAAATTTCCTTACGGTGTGCTCCTTCTTGATATCAAGCTCAAAGTTTACACGTCCTGGCTCGGCTCCTGTGACTCGAAGCTTTTCAAAGTCAATGGAAATAATTCGCAATTAAATAATACACAACAAATGCTTTTCCTACATTTTCACCAAACAGTCTATAATCAAGTGTCAGTCGATATTTTTATCAAGAACTGTCGCTGCCACAATAGCAGTGAAAAATGTTCCAGATTGATCTAGTACAGAGAAGGTACGCTGTTACATTACGCACGAGGCCCTGGGGGCCAATGAAGGGTAACCTAGAACAACTAGATTGATTTCAGATACTTGCTGAAAGTCCCATGCTCGAAAGAAATGCCGACTAAACACTTGCGACGACAGACCGGAGCTGTATTTTACAAAATGACACCCAAAAGACATGGAAAACAGTACCTCGGCTCAAGTCCTGATGATTCTTGAAAAGACTTCAGAACCTATTGAGTGAAGGTAATGATGTCAGCATCTGCATATTTTGGTGGTCTATCGACAACTCACTGATCTCACGAATCTTAGAGCAGCCATGTTGTAGAAGTAATAGTATGATGAAGCTAGATAGATTGTTGATATAAGAATGTGTTGTAGTTACAAAAAAGTCGGTAATTCAGTATGAGGACGCCGCGATTAGCTGAGCAGGGAATAATACCCTTGCTTGATTCTCAGGCCGCAGTAAGGCCGCCCGCTGTTCAAAGTTACTGGGCTCGCTGGGGCCGTATTGGCCGGTAACGAACATTATATAGGTATAAACTAACCTTAGGATAGAGTTAGACATACTTAGGTAGTCTACTGGTAATATCAAGCATCAAATCAATTGAATTAATTAAGAAATTCTATATCTTGACACATGTGATCATGCTCTTTTCTGTTAATGAATATTCGGCTGAATTCGGTGTCACCAATGCTGTTTGAATTCTCATTATGACTCTCGATACTGGCGGATATAGCACGGTGGAAGGTGTGTGGTTGTGTTTGTGGTCGTGGTAGCTGTAGTAGTTCTAGTCGTATTTTTAATAGCTTCACTACCTCGTTGTTCCATTTTGCGTTTTTTGAATCTGATCAGTTCTGAATCGAATGGAGAAATGCATTCAAATACAAAACTCACATGTAATACGTCTGGTGTTAACATATTGTCCATTTGTATCTTGAAACTGGATTGTCTAGTCTCGACTATCGCCACATTGAACACTCCATAAAACCAACCTGCCTTACTTTATAATCATTTCCTTAACACCCCACTGTATATCATCCAAAGCATGTTTCTTCTAGATTTTCTCGATACCCGGTATATTCGCTGTTGCTACTAATTGGTACACGGGCGTCTCAATACTCTCCTTTTTGCTGTCACCTCCTAGCTCCTCACCATGCTCCAGTCTTCGCAGAATCAATGGGTCTCTTCCTCTACCAACTACAACTACCAAATCCCCCTTCCTCATACTCGTCCCACCAAACACATACCGTCCTTGACTATCTCTCGAAATCGCCAAGGGTAAAAACCCAAACCCATCACTGTATTAGCTCAACCTCAAAATTCCCTTGTTCAACTCACTCTGTCTGTCACCCGTCTTATTGGAGTACTCTCCATTTCTTTGTATTATTCCAACAAGCCCTTCAATCTCACCAAGAACATGTCCATACACAACCAATCTGCCTCTGTCAACAAAGAATTTGTTCATGTTTGAAGGAAATGTTGAAGATTTTAAATTCCATTGCATACTTTCTGGCTCACCTGGTCCCGGCAACGGGGATGAGAAATCCGGAACCCAAGACGGCCAATCTTTATAGTTGGTGGGCTTTGCACGCGTATTGATCATTCTCAGAGCTCCTAAATTTTCATCCTCTTCTAGGATATATCGCGTGGTGTCGGTACACAGTTTCCTTAACGACTGCCTGTGATTAAATTGTGGAAGTCGTTGTGTTAGTCGTTTCCTACTCCAAGATGTCCAGGAAAGCATTTTATACATAATGCTGGCGTCTATTGTCATCCCCAAGACACTATAAACCTGATCCATTGGTAACGTAGACTTTTTGCCTCGAAACCTAGCGAGAAGCTCTCCTAAATTGAGCCCATTCTGACCTGAAAGCTTGAACTCACGATTGGTGCCAGGAACGACATACATTGACTTCAAGGCAGTCCGTTATGTCTGCATGGCCGAGCTTAGCTCGTAGATACGCGGTATGACGTCCGGTTCATTGAGGTACTGGGCAGGAATTCGATTCTCAATCTGGGGAAACATGTGGATGACAGAAACAAGATCGAGAATATCCGTTACATCGTGATGGCCTACAAGACTTTTTCGATTCGAAGATAACACCGTTTCTTGTGTTATCCAGGATCGCGTGAAATATGGTCGAGCGAGTATATTCTGCACTGCTTTCCAGCCAGAGACATACTCCGGCCCAGTATGCCAGTCGCAGTTAACCCACTTCTGCAGTCACACTTGAAAATCAGCCAAAGGTTCATGTTCAGCTATTGACTTGGCCTTTCTTTGCAATTCTCTCTTTCTCATCCTGAAGTGAGAGATAATCTCGGCTGCAGCATATAGATCGACCGATTTGTCATCTTCACCAAGCCAGACGAGTACACGAGTAGCATTCATGTAGATTAGATGCATGATTTTTAGTTGCTTATCTTTTTCAGACGGATCGTTCTGATCGAGGCAGATGGCATCAATCCACAATGAAGGGGAATTGGGATTATCACGAAGGACGTGAAGTGCGGAGTGGAGATTAGGTGTGATATTGGAAGGTTGGCCATTCAATTTTATTGGTCTGCGGTATGTTAGTTGAGACTGCTTTAATTCCACCTTTTATCGTTTTCCATAAAGTATGAATGAATGATACTATATCTATCTACATTGCAACCCGTGAAGACATGTACGGCCCATTCCCACATACTTGAATGTCTAAGCATTGTGTATATTTTCAAGTGTTTCAATCTTTGAAATAAGCAATTCTTGATTTATTTTAAATTTTGCATTCTGTACATATTTTTCCAAGATACCAGCCATTCGATTCATTGGTATCATTCAGCACTTGCCAAGCACTATGCCAACTCCGAGTAGATGAATACACAACCAGGAAATGCGAATGATAAACAAAATGACCAAAAACTGACATACACGATATTCTCACACTCGCCCCACGCATATGATAGAGCTTCATACGTGTGCACATTCGGGGAAAACGGAGGAAGATCCCCATAGATTGCCACTGGGTGAAATTTGACATGATTCATTTCCAATTCAATCGGATCGTCCGCATTTCCAGCCTTTATCCTAACTAATCGAATATACCCTTTGCGCAGAATTCCATACTGATACGATGCCGATGAATCTTTTGATTTGTGGGTAACATTCTTAGCGTATACGGATTTGAGGGGATCAACTAGAATCCAATCTATCGCCTCAAACGCAACTGTAAGGCATAGTATAAAGACAACCTGATAACCAAAGAATCGTATTCTAAATCGTGCCCCAGATGAAAAAGAAGAAGGGGATGTTGTGTGAGCTTGTCGAACAAGAATCTGGAGATGAGTTTTGTTTCGACGGGTGAAAGTGAAGATAGGCCTAGGGGTAGCTTGAAAATCGAAAAGTCCTCCTCTATACCTCCTAAGGGCAGAGACAGAACGCATTCTGTTGAGCTCCTTTCATTCCGAAGCTTCCTGGAGGAAGTGTAACTTGTCTTCAGAATTTCCTCGAGTGCCAGCAACGAAGGAACAGACATGATGGTAAGCCAAGGATGCTTATGCATACTCAATCACGAAACCACGAGATCACGTGAGAGACCCGCTCCTATTTGCTAGAGATTGATACCAGCACAAGACAGTGTCTAAGAAGTTTTGGTAGACGGTGTAAGTACGTTCCAATTGATACTCAAGCCGCAAGCTAACGACAAAAGAAACGAAAGGAGAGTTCACACAAAGTTCAAGCATTTCGAGTGCTCGTCTTGTTCAGCCTCCTTATCGCATGGGTTTGACCCCGCAAAGCGCAGGGCATGTCTATTTGTTGCGAGATTGATGGGGCACTGGAAAATTGAAGTTTGGAGCTTGCAAATTGAACAAGAGCGACATTGTACAATGTGAGGAAGACGCCGAAAGCAGAGTGGAAGTCACCCACATCCATCTAGTAGGTAGTAGTGAACATAGTAGTGCTCCACCGTAATTCGTCCGCTGGAGAAGACAAAGATATGGTCCAAGCTCAAAATTCTCCGTCACCAGGCTACTTATTAATTGCAAGGCTGTAGAGCTTCCTGAATTTCCTACTGGCAATGCCGAATTCATAATATCTGCGAATAATCAACAATTACCAGACCAATATGTCTGTCTCAACTCTTGCTTCATTTGAATACCTGGAAAGATTACCAGGTACAACTTTCAGGCGGTTGTATCAGCAACCTTCTACTTCTTTGGCCATTTTCAGGCGCATGCTGCCTCATCTTGCCAAAACCTTTGTGATGGCACTACTCTATATGCCTAAGCCTTTGCCCCTCACTGCTCTGGATCAATGGGTACAACCTAAAAGCAAGAAGTATGTATCCTGACTGGAAATGGATGGCATATGCTAAAATTTCCTAGGCAGAAAGATCAAGCCCTATCCTTACTATCGCGACTGCATATTGTTGACATTACTGCGCTGAGCCGAGAAGATCCTCAAACAGTAGCTTTAACTAAGAATTTTGGAGCCTCTCTACGACTGGCACTTACAGGCGGAGGAAATCATCAGTCTTTCGGGGTTCCCTCGTCGGACCATATTGCGCCACATGTTGATATTGATTTCTTGGATACACATGCTCGAATACAATGGGAAGGGATTCTGCATTATATGGTCAACACTGTCACATCCGGGTCAGGAAGAGATGGCAATGGGCCTGCAAATTCAGTCAAGGCACTACTTGATGCAGGAAAATTGGTTACAAGAGGTCGAAGTATCGGTATCACTCAAGCTGGATTCTCATTTCTATTGCAAGAAGCCAATGCGCAAGTCTGGACTCTGCTCCTTCTATGGATTGAAAATGCTGAAAGTATGGGAATGGATTCCGTCGATGTACTTTCTTTTCTCTTCATGCTAGGCTCCCTCGAACTCGGACGTGCATACAGCACTAAGACTCTCACAGACGCCCAACAAGGGATGCTGGCTAATCTCATTGACTTGGGGCTAATCTACCTCCCTCCTTCAGCCCCTACGCAATTCTTTCCAACACGTCTAGCCACAACTCTCACCTCTGATGCCAGTGCACTTCGCACTGTGGCTGCAGGATTCGATGCCGCCTCCATATCCGCCGCCAGCCAAAAGGGTTTCATAATAATCGAGACTAACTACCGCCTATACGCTTATACAAATTCACCCCTCCAAATTGCCGTCCTTTCACTCTTCACCAAACTCAACACTCGTTATCCCAACATGGTCAGTGGCCGCATCTCTCGCGATTCTATTCGTACCGCCATAGCTCATGGCATTACATCCGACCAAATAATTACCTATCTATCCACCCATGCGCATCCTCAACTCGTCAAAGCTTCTTCCGCGTCCCATGGAGGACCTGTACTACCACCCACAGTCGTTGATCAAATCCGTCTCTGGCAATTAGAAAACGAGAGAATGAAAGCCGTGCCGGGATTCTTGATGAAGGATTTTGAGACCCAGAAGGAATACGAGGGTTGTGCGAAATATGCTGAGGAGGTGGGAGTATTGGTTTGGAAGAGTGATGCGAAGAGGATGTTCTTTGTTACGAGGGTGGAGCAGTTAAGAGATTACTTCAAAGCGAAGAAAATAAGATAGGGATAGGGATAGGGAAGAAAGGGGAGAACATCTTGGGTGTTGCACTATTCATTCAGATCAACAGTGTTATTGCGTGCTGATGGATGACTGCTCGTCACAAATCACGCTGCTTGATGCGATACACACAAGGACGACAAAGTAGAACAGAGATGCCGCACTTTAGCAACACGGCGCACTCAAATTTTGCAATTTTCAAAAGAGAACAAAAATTGGCCAAAAGGGAAGGAAATCACGATGGATTAGAATGGGATGGGACAGGAAATGGTGCATAGCGAGGCGTTCACGGTGTTTAACTAAAGCCACATGATTTCGGGGGATTTATATACCTCATATACCGTAGATACCAAGAACAGTAGATACCATTCCTACTACTCGCGGTATTCACAATCGCAAGATTCAGGGTCTTTCTTCCAAAAGCGGAGAATACCTGACTTTTCGAATGAATTGAAAATATTCACACGATTTGTGATGGATGCGCGAGCAGTTCAATTAATACCTGCATAGGTAAACAGATTCCCGAATACCTGCAATCAATTGATTCACACTTCTTCCATCTACGTGAATATCGGATTTTCCTTGAGAGAACATCCCACATACCCTCGACGTCTTAGATCATTTCACCGTATCTACCTACCTAGTATTTGCTGAAGCTCTGCTCTGCTGGTCAGTAGGTAGGTACGTAAAGCAGAGGAATTTGTTCTGGGCTGATCTACCTCGTACTCCTTTCTTGTTTCAATTTTGTTTTGTTTTATCTTATGCGATTGTAATTGCCTTGTTTGATTCCATCTCTGCAGACCTACGTACCTACGTACCTACCCTACCTCGAGCCTACCCGCCCACACGCCCAGTACACAGAGACCAACTATCCACCCACCTATCCGGTATCCAAACAAACTCCTCCCACACCCCCTACAATTCCCTAATCCTCACCCCAACTGCTCACCTCAACGCATTACAAACACATCAAGCATTCAAACCATCAATTTCATAATCATAATATTGCATCCTATCTTCCTATCACTAGCTCATATATTCCTCCCTCCCTCACTTTCCAGCCATCCATCCATGCATCCATTCAACAACCAGGTAGAATGGCATTACAGCTTTCCCAAATACCCACCCACGCATCCATCCGTCCATCCATCTATCTATCCACCCATACCAAACCAAATTACCAAAGAGAGAGAAAAAAAAGTATTTCGTAACTTCATTGAACCGTGCAAGATGCATACGTATTCAGCACCAAGAGAAAAGGAAAAAGAGCAAGAGAAAGAGAAGAGAGGGAGAAAGTGCGAAAGTTGTACGTATCGCTAGGTATCCTAACTAATGTATCTTCCAACTAAACAAGCAGAAGACGAAGAGCAATAAACCGTAAAATCGCAGCTGTAAATATCATCATCGTATGAACCATTTCCATATTCGATATCCCTCCAATGAACCCCTCCATTTCAGATACAGTCTAGATAGGCATGCCGTGAAAAGAGTTCAGAAAGTAAATTAAGAAAAAGTAGAATTTCTACCTGCATGAAATTAACAAGCTCCGTCCAGCCAGCCATGAGATAATATGTGTCAAAGCCATTCATTAATCCATCTCGACTCAATAAACGCTCGAAATGCGTGATATAAAGCAAAAGGTATTTATTGTCAAAGGGGTAGAAATTAAGTCAGGGTAGCCAACATGGCTCTAACCAATTTTGGTGGAGGAGCTGTGAAGAATAAGCGGGTTAGCTCTCATTCACAAAAACCACCCATTCCGATCTCAAGTGACCCACCTCATTCAGGCAAGACACCTAACGATAGGCATGTTTAGGAACACTGATGCTCATCCTACCTTTTCGGTCCTTTTCGATCCTAACACCTCCTTCAGGCTCCACAATTCTTTCCCTTCTCACAACGGTCACATCTCTACCATCATGGATTTCCTCTTCATAAAGTACCAACTGGCTGTCGCTATGTCGGGCTCCTGAACGACGAAGACGCTCCGCGCGGCGCAACTCTCGGTTAGCCTTTCGATCCGCTTTGAGTGCTAGCTTCTCAGCCTCGAGAGCTTCCTTCTCGAGCTCGAGAGCTTTGATCTCAGCTCGAATCGAGCGTCCACCCTTATGATGACTATGAGAGTGTGATAAGGTCATTGCACCGATAGGCTCTGTGCGCTCAATAATTTCCCTCTTTTCGTAAAAGACGCTCTCTTCGTCTCGCGATCTAGGGCGCCCTTCCAATATGACGGGTTCATTATGGTGATGAGTATGGTGGCTATGGTGACTATGATGAGAGTATGTGCTTCGTGCTGGAGATGGAGACCGTTCGACGATCTTGGTGGATTCGTGGATCTCAATATGCTGTTGAGGCGGGGGTGGTGGTGCATATATAACTGATTGAGGTGGTGGCGCATATACGACTGATGCAGGAGGTGGTGCCCATTGACCTGGAGTTGGGGGTGGATGTGCATAGTGAACTGACTCTGGCGGAGGAGGCGGATAGTGAACTGACTCTGGCGGGGGAGGAGGATAGTGGACTGACTCTGGAGGAGGCGGATAGTGTACGGATGGAGGAGGTGGAGGAGCATGGTGTACAACTGATGGAGGAGGCGGAGGGACATGGTGTACAACTGATGGAGGAGGCGGAGGTGCATGATGTACTACTGGTGGTGGGGGTGGTGGAATAGTGAAGACCTCCGTACGTTCTTCGATCACAGTTCCAGCTTCGGATCGGCCACCTGACATTTCGAGTTCTGGAGCAATGAGGTATGTTGTTAGAGTTGTCTCAACCTCATTCGTCTCTTCGACTTTGACTTCTTTGGAAGCATGGGATTAGGGGGCATTTTGATGCGGCTATGAAGAGTAAATGAAAGATAGATACTTACTCTCAGCTGCTTTATATTCCTCACTCAACTTGATAACCTCATCAATGTTTTCTCTTCCAAGTGCCTTTTGAATGATGATTGTGTCACCCTATACATGTCAATACGATTTGACTAACGGATGAATCTTTAGAATGACTGACCTCTTCTTCGAAAGGATAATCCAAATCGATGATAGCTTTCTTGCTGACCAACCTAGCTGGCATTCTTGTCTTTCCCTTCTTAGGGAACTCACTTCTTACTGATATCGTAGTACCACTATCAGATGAGCTAACACTCTCGCTTCTAACGCTTCTTGTGGCAGTCGAACGACTCTCCTTGCTGTGACTTCTGTGGCTTCTTCTTTCATGGCTGCCTCTTCTCTCGTGACTTCTTCTCCTTCGTCTGACGATTTCTCTTTCTCTAATTCTTTCGGGATAAGCTCTGAAGTCTTCATCACCATAGAAGTCGGGTTCTGCGACCTTGATTTCATCGTAGTCTCTCTCGGCATACCTTCTAGGTGGGGGCAGTCCTCTAGTTCTTGGTAGTGGAACAGGTGTCAAAGGTGGTGGTCTAACATCTGGGCGTCTGGCAGGTGGACCATACTCATCCCTCAACCTCTCGGCTTCTCTCTCATACCTAACCAGCGGCTTGCGGTCAAATGTATCAAGAGAACTCTGTCTTCTCAAAAATGCGGGTCTGCCACCAGCTCTTCGAGGAGGTGGTGGAGATTCATCCCTTTCCCTCTCTCGCTCTCTTTCCATTGTAATAGTTGTAGATCTTTGTCGTCCTGGTTCTGGTTCACGTTGAAGCCTGGGTGAATCGTAGTAATCTCGTTCGTCGTAATGTTCTCGCTCCTCTTCGTATCCTCGTGGACCTCGACGCTCGTAGACATCATCAAAAGATCGTTCTCGTGCATGGCCACCTGTAGCTCTGAGAAATCGGGAATCTCGTTCTTCTCGATCGGGTGCGAAACGGACTCGGTCGCGCTCTGAGGCGAACCGCTCACTGTCCCAACGGTTCCCCCCACCGCCACGGCTGCTTAGGGTTTCCGAGGAATTTCGATATGGATCACCCATTCTAGACATGGTTTCTCGAATTTAAGTTCGAAAAAAATCAAAATGAACGACGTGAGAAATGGATTTAGATTGTTGAAAGGTTGAACAGTTCGAGAAGTTGTTGTTCAGCTGAGGGATGTCTTATGCGAAACGACCCAGTTAGTTGCGATGGTGAAGTCGTACCCCGCTTAAGTGATCAAAAAGGTGGTGGGTGTACTCTGTATGGTAAACCCAACCAAGTATCAATCACAATCAAACCAAAAGATGCTGGCTGCCGGAGATGAGAGGTATAAAATTTTCACGATATGAAAAGAAGGAGGTTGGAGTATAATTATTGTGGTAAGGTTCGAGAACTTATGATTAAAGTTCTTTTTAGGGAAAAAAAAGGAGACGGTGGATAATTCTTTCGAGGATGTGGGATTTTGAATTTTGACTTTTGGGGGAGAATTTGGAGGTTGGAATTGAGAGGTTATGAGCGAAGCGGTGCAAAGCGATGCAAAGTTAACACAAACAGGTTAAAGTGACGAAAATATTCAAGGATTCAAGGATTCACTCATGATTTGTACACTTCGTATCAAGACGCCATATCATTGGGTTGGCGATATCTGGTATGTACCGATGCACCTTTGCTGCCCAAGGAGATCATTACACGTGAAAGGTTTCTGAATGGATAGAAAGATTCTCACTACCAAGCTAGCCCTAGTAGGTGTATTGTATGTATGTACTTCGTATGTGGATGTGATGTATGTTGATGGAGTATAAACTTTCCCCGAGTAGAACTGTACAGGTATGCTTCGTTGTCTTGCGTTTGATCTATTGATTTATAGTGGTCGAGTATGTATGTATGTATGTATGTATGTATGTATGTATACCTCGATATATAGGCAGTAAATGTTCATTGTCTGGAACCATGTCGAATTGTATAGGATTGGTGGCAGAAAGGTTATACCTCGAGTACGATATGTGAAGTATAAACCTAGATATATAGATAAATATATATACATAGGTATATATATATATGTGTATATATACTAGTATACACACATACACTAGATAGATCCTAGGCATATGTCATAAAACTCCGTATATACCTACTCTCTCTCTCTTCCCCTTTGCATTGAATTTTGATCTTTATCTTTATTTTCTTTCTCATTTTGATTGTTGGCCGGCAGTGACCCAAGAATCTCCCCCACTACCTGATATCTTCCTTCCCAGGTATTATCCGTGAATGGGTTCCACAAGGCACACGGCTTTACCCAAGGGTTTCCTTACCGTCCCTTGTGGGAAAAGATTCTACGGCCAGGTGACGTAGATGGCGATCAGATTAATTACTTTTAAATCTTATGCCCGAGTATCGATACCGAGTGATAACCATGTACTTCATACAATGAATGTAACACAGGATACGTATGATATATGATATATCTAGCATGATATCAAAAATACCAGGTACGTGTGTGTTACAAAGCATATGGAGTACGAGTTCGTGATCATTTGGGAAATGAACCTATATTCATCGAACAATATAAGTAGGCACCTGAAGTGGTGCCCAAATTTTGAGCTCCCGGTCTCTCTGAGATTAAAATCTCTCTAGCAATCATTGAGGTGCGTCTAGCTGAGTTCGTCAGCATTCGACAACCATCACATGACTCGATTGGCTCTCTGAGATACCGATCATTATATATGTGCACCTAACATCATTACAAGAACACACCTACCTAGGTATGATAGTCTGACTGTCTAAGTTCCATCTTCCTACTCTGTACAGCACTAGAGACTAGAGTCACGCTTATGGCAACACTTCTATCCGGCCCGTCCCATCCCACTATTTATTAGTCTTCAACAAAAGAAAGAACGCGAACGTTAGCTCTTCTTCGATTTGGACGTACTTCATACTTCAAATACTACTTGGGAGAATCCTGCGTGGATCTGAGAATATCACCCTCCATCACCGTCTGCATCAATAAGAACCATCTGTGATTGAAGTCAATCGCCCCGTCTGATACATCAAAAGAATGTGACCAAAGGCCTCTGATACTCTGGAAGTCCACAATTGAGATCTTAAGGGGGCCTTTTCGATACTACTGCGGATTCTTTCTCGCGCAGAAAGCCATTTTGGCAAAGCGAATAGCATTTGGTCATTAAAGTCAATCGTGAATGGCTTTTTTGCTACAGCGTGCCATTGTTGATTTCATCCAGTTCTCATCAGCTGACTAGGACGTCACTCTACAAACTATCTAAGATTACCTAGTATACCATACCTCGCAAAACATCAAGTCCATTCCATGCAATGATTTGATCCAAGTATGAACTTCTTTCCGAGGATTTCCCGATGGTGGAGTGATGAGACACTCTCTATTCGTAAAAGAAATACGAGTCGGAATTTGACAACTTCGATAAAACTTTTGAGAACTCGATTGCTCCCCTCGAATAATGATTGGGATGAGGCCTTCTCTTCAAATACAATTCAAATACTTAGAAACTAATTCCTTTGATCTATTTGGAAATATATGTATTCCATTTATAGTTAAGTTATAATTCATTTAATTCAAAGGATTTCAATGTATAATTGACTGGCCAAATTCATACTGTTTTTGTCTCCTACAAATACACTGTATCTGATATTCTTGAGATTCTTCGAGGTAAAACTCTGCGAATCTTACTTAGAACTGGAGGATTCAGCCGGAGAATTGAGGATGGTGTTGTCATGTTGTAAACATCCGATAGCTTCTACATCGCCTCGCCTCAAATCTTTGACAATGTTCCAACGTTCGCGCATGTTCGAACCGCCATCCATCTATTAACAAGCTTCGGAGATCTATCTAGTTCCGCTTGCATATCGCAAAATTTTCCATTCTTCAATCACCCGGAATAGCAAGGTTTGATTTCCTCCACAAGGTGAATAGAGTTATCACGAACCCCACCGGTTAAGGTCATTCAGATTATCATTGGCGAGTTTATCTCATGACGCAGGCGGGTGCTAGATCTTCCCCGCATGCAAAATACATCGTGGAGAAGCTTGGCCTTCAACCGGCAGCGGAACGAGATGTTCCGTCTGCAATTCGGAGTACAAATTAATTCATACGATTTATACTCTACAAAAGGTTAGTTGTAGACTGTTCCCCGCCGCGTTACAAGGAATCAATTTAAAGGATACCATGACAGTTTTTATATATCTACCCCTTCTAGTCTATGAACATGTCTACTTTTATATTCTTGCTCTCGGAAAGTTCGGCAGGTTGCGGTCTTTTGAATTAAGTGATACACGTTCTTCTCTCAACATCATTAATTAGATCTTTATATTTTCAATACCAAAATCATACGCTTCTTGACAAGTTTTGCAAACATGGCTTCGTTACGCTTGACGACTGTGATTGCTATCGCGTCTTTCCTCGCTTCCGTTCAAGGAGCACCATTAGCCCAGGATACTCAGAAACACTGCTCAGCAACCTCACACTGGCCAGGTTGGAACAAACTCCAATATGCATTCGTCTTGTGAGAAACTCACTAAATAACAATGTAGAATACACATACTAATTATACTAGTGGGGACTCTTACACGCAGACTGGCTTCGAGACGAATGGTACTCAACCGACACCTACCAATCCACTTGGAAATCCTACATATCCAGGTTAGAAAACCTTCAATTTGATATGCCTCTAAGTAGCTCTGACTTCTCCTAGGCTATACTTCTTCCAATGGTCCAAATTGGGTAGACTATCTCACAGTCAAATACAACAAATCTGCCGTGTTAACGTATAATTTGGCGTATGGAGGAGCCACCGTCAACTCCGCTCTTGTAGCACCTTATAAGCCAGAAGTTTCATCTATTGCCAATCAAATTGAGAATCAGTTCTTCCCTACTTACGCAGGAAAGCCAGAAATAGCTCCATGGTCATCTGACAACACCCTTTTTGCTCTTTTCGACGGCATCAATGATGTTGGTAATTCGTATGTCCTTGGAGCTCCGGCAACTGCAAACCTTAACGAACGAATCATGGCAGTTTATCACGGTCTAGTAGATGAGCTCTACTATATTGGCGCTCGTAACTTTGCATTCCTGAATGTTCCACCCGTGGATAGAAGCCCATTGTCGATTTCCGGCGGGGCTGCAGCGCAAGCCCTGGAAAAGCTTGACATTGCTGATTGGAATAACCGTCTTGCGGCACTTGCCCAAAGCCTCAAGAAAACCTTCACGGATGTCAATGTCTTCACAGTTGACGCTCATGCCCTCTTCACCAAAGTCTTAGATAATCCGAAGAGCTTTCCTCAGACATCTGTCTACCACAATACTACTGCTTATTGCGTCGCGTACGAGAAGTAAGCTATTCCTTTCATTACTCGTCATCTGTCTTTGGATGCCTCAAACTCACATTCTCACGAATCGGCTCAAGATTGAAGGGTCTAATACTATACTCACATCTTTGAGTCCACAATGCCCGTCCGCGATACTGCATCTTCTCCATGCCTTCTATCTCTGACAGCTCAACACCTGCTAACCAAATTACTGCAGTGGTACGCCGACATCAAATTACAGCGATCCATCTTGCTACATACCTGTCAACGAGTATTTCTGGTTGAACTCATTACATCCTACTTATCCTATGCAGGACGTTTTGGCACAGGGGGTTGCGGCAGTGTTGGAATCGGGACCCAACGTTTGTTAGGAACTTTTTTGTATGCACTATATTGAGCTCTAGGGATCTTTCTTAGTATTGCAATACGTACTTTTCTACTTGACTATCGTCTTCGTGCCTTCCCGTAACCAAGGCGAAAAGCTCTGTATCCTGACCTTTCCAATGTGGTTCTCCTCAACACGTCGCTTCAATTTTACCTACAAACAGTCTTTCTCGTTTCTCTTTTTGTAAACCCTCTATGTCTTGATCATTTGTCCTTCACTGGTATTAGTAAGGCCACGCATGATGCTCAATGTCTTTGCGGTGAATTATTCCCTCGATCGATCTGATCCAAAGACTGCCGGGATCGACTATAAATTTTTGTACAACCACATTGTCAAAATGAGACAAATGAACTTTCCCATCAAGACTTTTCTATTTCTCACCAATCCACACGAAATCTTCCGGAAATTCATCCCTAATCCGTACAGCTCATTTCGAGAACGTTTCGCAATCACGTGGCTCGGGATTCCATGACCCAATTGGGGTTAGAATATCTTATCTTAAGCTTATCGGACTCCTCTATCCACTTTTCCAAGCTTTCATATGTCGTTGGAACAGCTATCAAAGCCATCGGTCATAGAATCGGACGAGCTAGGATTTGTCCAGCCATACGATAACCTCACAATCCTCTTGAGAAATGTAATGAGAATACCACTTCAGAAAACTTTCATGCGCTGGTCTGTCGTGTCTTGACCCGATTGATATACCAAGTCCCGCTCACGCACAGGTACCTGACGTTCAGTGGAGATACTCGTAGAAGATATATATTTGGAGCTTCCAGTCCTCCCATCACCTTTCTTTTTGTATACCACTTTCTGTTGTTTTACTCCTCATATAAGATACATTTTATTCTGAAATCCCTTTACAGAATCTAGAGTCTCAATTGGATATCTATCTGTCTGTTGTTTTCTTCTCCCAATTGACTCCTGTAATTCGCTAGAATGGCTACCAATAGACTCCGATCCCTCGCACATCACCTCGCCGCAACTTCCCCTCCACCTCATCCATTCGATCCTCTTTCCAATGCAGAAATTGAGAAAGCAGTTCAGATTATCCGAGCTGAAAAGGGATCCGTTCATTACAATGCCATCACATTATATGAACCCCGCAAAAAGGAGATGATGAAATGGCTCGAGAGCCCAGAAGTTGTTCCAAGACCAAAGAGAATCGCAGATGTGGTGGTTATTGCCCCAGGTGGTAAGGTGTACGATGGCTTGGTTGATCTGGCAGAGGGAAGAGTGATGAAATGGGAAAATATTGACGGTGTACAACCTTTGGTATGTTCTCAATGAACCTTGAGGAAACAAAAGCTAACAATAATTTCAGATCACCATGGAAGATCTCCAAATTGTCGAGCATGTCGTTCGTAAAGATCCGAAGGTCATCGAACAATGTGTGTTGAGTGGTATTCCAGCGGAAGATATGCACAAAGTGTACTGCGATCGTAAGTCCCCTGTATTTTCCCTCGTTTACTCCCCTTATACTAAGCGATTACAGCATGGACCATTGGATACGACCACCGATTTGGCAACAACGTTCGTCTACAACAAGCCCTCATGTATTATCGACCACACATGGACGATTCTCAATACTCTTTTCCCCTTGATTTCTGTCCTATTTTCGATGCCGAAAAACAAAAGATCATTCACATCGATATCCCTGAAGTTCGACGACCCGTGAACAAGGCAGCGCCAAATAATTATCATCCAGCGAGCATTGAGAAAGAAGGAGGCTACAGGAAAGACATCACTCCAATCAATATTACACAACCATCTGGCGTATCATTCAAGGTCAATGGTCGAGAGCTCGATTGGCAAAACTGGAACTTCCATGTCGGATTTAATTACAAGGAAGGTATTGTTCTCAACAACATTACATACAATGACAAGGGTACCGTCAGACCTGTGTTTTACAGACTTTCTCTCGCTGAGATGGTTGTTCCTTATGGTAACCCCGAACATCCACATCAACGTAAACACGCTTTCGATCTTGGAGAGTATGGCGGAGGATACATGACCAACAGTCTCTCTCTCGGCTGCGACTGCAAAGGTGCTATTCATTACATGGTACAGTCTTATCCAACCCAGCATGAAACATACCCAGCCATTTCTAACAATAGACAATATAGGACGCTGCCTTTGTAAACCGTGCCGGCGAGAGCACCACCATCAAAAACGCCATCTGTATCCACGAAGAAGACGCCGGTATCCTCTTCAAACATACCGATTTCCGCGACGAATCCGTCATCGTGACTCGCGGTCGCAAACTCATCATTTCCCACATCTTCACCGCCGCCAACTACGAATACTGCGTCTACTGGATCTTCCACCAAGACGGCACCATCCAGCTCGAAATCAAACTCACCGGTATCCTCAACACCTATTCCATGAACCCCGGCGAAGACACCAAGGGCTGGGGCACCGAAGTCTACCCCGGCGTCAACGCCCACAATCATCAGCATCTCTTCTGTCTGCGCATCGACTCCAACATCGACGGCCCCAACAACACCGTCTTCCAAGCCGACGCCCTGCCCGGCGCCGGCGCCGTCGGCTCCCCGGAAAATCCCTACGGCAACGCCTTCTTCGCCAAGAAAACCGAATACAAAACAGTCAACGAATCCATCTCCGACTACGACGGCGTCACCTCGCGCACCTGGGAAATGGCCAACCCCAACAAACTCAACCCCTACTCCCACAAACCCGTCTCCTACAAACTCGTCAGTCGGGAGGTGCCCAAGCTCCTCCCCAAGGAAGGTTCGCTCGTGTGGAAGCGCGCCGGCTTCGCCCGCCACGCCATCCACGTGACGCCCTACTCAGACGACCAGCTGCACCCAGCCGGCCGCCACGTGCCGCAGACATCGGGCGAGCCCAGCGCCGGCTTGCCCGAGTGGATCGCCAACGGCGAGGCGTCGATTCAGAATACGGATATTGTGCTCTGGCACACGTTTGGCATCACCCACTTCCCCAGTCCCGAGGATTTCCCCATCATGCCGGCGGAACCCATGACGCTGTTGTTGAGGCCGCGAAATTTCTTCACCAAGAATCCCGCCTTGGATGTGCCGCCTAGCTACTGCAGTACGCCGAGCAGTGTGGCGGCGAGTAAAGGTGGGGAGGCGAAGAGTGTGTTGAATTTGACGGATGGGGAGAGTAGGTTGGTGGATGGAAGGAAATGCTGTTGATGGGATCGTCTCATATGAGTAAACGAGTTTTGAGAAGCGCCGTAATTGAAATTGAGGATTGTTTTGGTTATTTGGGTTTGGCGCGCTGTATATAGTATTGCATTTTAGGAGCCTTTGAAAATGCTATTTATGTTATGTTATGATTCATTCAAATTCTTGCTATGCTTCCCTCTTCTTCAATATCGTTTTCTCTTCAGTACTGCATCGTTATCAACAAGAGTAGAAGTAATGTGCTTCATGAGTGGTAATTAGTACCCAATTTCCAGCTTCGAGGTAGTTTTCATTGGTTGGCAGGCTTGTAAGCGAGGATTCGAGCATTGCAGTTTGATAGGCCAATTGACTATGCGTCTTTTTGCTAGGAAGATGTTGGAGCTCGTATTTGGTCAGTGTCGATAATTGACTGGTATGTAGATTTTCAAATACTGTTTCCAGATCACTGTTCATGGGAAATATTCAAGCTTCAAATCAATACTGGGATAATGTTTCGAAGTTTCAAACGTCCTCATTACTATTACTGCTGCTGCTTTTGCTGCTGCTCTTTTCTCTCGCCATCGAGAAACCAGAAAAAATCAACTATAGCTATTTATTAAACAATGTCTTAGAATCTGTCTTTCCATCTTATCTTAGTGTACTGTGATGAACCATTTCGTAGCCCATCTTGATGTTCTCATAAAAATCGTGCTGTGGTTTCTCATCTCGTGTCGTCTGATTCGTATCTCATATTAATGTATCGTATTGAATCGCTCATAGCCATCGTATCTCATCGAATCACTATATGCTTGCAAGCTTCTGTTACGTTCAATTGTATTTGTAAAGACCAATGTCGTTCCCCAAATCAATATTTTGGCATCCCCTGTTACCACGACCTTGAAGCTAAAGATATTAAGCATGTTAGTATTCCAACTCGTGAACTTTCGCTTCAAATACATCCAAGCTTTGATCATCGAAAATTGGAGGAATAGTTAGTGATCTTCCGCTGCACTTCTACCACCTTTCCTGAGGCTAAAAGCGCTTCGCTTTCCCATTACAGTTCCTCTTCCATTTGTACCGTTTTTGTTCCCATTAACACCGTCACTAATAACTTTTCCCATCCTCCCAAAGAAGCCCTTATCATCCGCATCATTTCTAGGCATTAGAGCTTTATTCTTCATTACTGTAGCATATTGAATTTGCCATTCCCTGAGACTCTTCTTAGCCGGACTTGTACAGCACAATGATGCGAGAAACACCATGACCTTCTGGGCTCGCTTATCAAAATCTTCAAGAAAGTGTGCTGGAGTTGAGAAGGCGAGAACAGTCTTATGTGACTTTACTGGGGTCTTCCTGTGGGATCTCTCCAGGAATGGCGCCGGCGAATCAGAATTCGATGGAGAATTTGCTTCTCGGAGTGTTTTACCGGCGCGTCGGTAGTGAGAGGATGGCTTTTCACGTTTGATATCGCTATCTCGTGGAACAGGAAGGGGATTGATGACACAAACATGAAAATCTTCGCTCTGATACCGGTCTGACACGGCTTGAAATCGACCGCACCAGTAAGCAAAAGGCTGAGCAGTATGAACCTGAAGTGTATTTGTTGTGAACTCCGGAATCGGCGAGTATTTTGTTGTCGAGATAGTTGGGCCTGCAGAGTGAGTGGGGTTTGACGTTGAGCGATTACTATGAAGCCATTGAATAGAGGATGAGTTCTTGAGTGTAGAGAAGACACCAAACGTTTTTGATTTGGGAAGAGAAGTTGATTCCTGTTTTGGCTCCGGTGTCAGCTCCGATATTTTGAAAGCAGTTTGGTATGATCCCGCAGGAGATGTTTTATTGGTTTGAATGTGTGGTAATCCCCAAACTGGTGAAGTGTGCCGTCTTCGTGCTCGACTTTCCTCTCCCTTTTCTATAGCTCTCCTCACTGGAGAATGAAGATGTCGACGACTAGTAGACTTCAAGTTGGATCCTGATGTGGGGCTTGGAATCCTTGAGGAGTCACGATCTGGCATCCTCTGATTTTGAGAATGTGGTTGGCTAATATCCGTACTGGATGCAGAAGCAGTCAAGACAGAGCTAGCAACGGTAGGATTGCTATATAGCGGATGAGGGTAGTAATTGTTGGTGTGCGCAGACCCACGACGACCGTGCAAGACTCTTTCATGCAATTCACTTCTGGGGGCAAACGGAACTGGCGGAGTGTTTTCATTGGAGTCTGATAAGTTCTTGATGTTTGGAGATGAAGCTGAGTATGGTAAATTGCTAACCTGGTTTCGTTTTGACAAAGACGGGGCCGATAAGTTTGAAGAAGAAGACTGTGAATTCTCTAGAAACTCTATGTCGCGAGCTGTCAATTCAGGCAGGAAATTACGTCTTTGGTGAAGTTTGCCCCTTTTATTATCGGTGTGAAGTAGGGATGAGGTCAAAGCCGGTGAGCTTGAGGGGATTCTACGTGCTGTTGAAGCTGCGATTTTCGTGTATTGAGAATTCGAATGTGCAAGTTTGGACGAGTGGTCTGGTGAAGGGGCACTATTTGCATCGTTGATTCTGGTGCGTGGGGATAACTTTAGATTCACAGGTTCCTTTCCGAGCCGGAACCGGGAAGACGAGACCGAAACTGGTGAATTGTTGACAGGCCTACGCAGGGACGATACCGGGCAAGGCAAATTACTACTTTTGGAGGGTGAAGAAGCTGTGCCACGCGAGATCGGAGAATGATGAGCAGTCCTTTTAACAAGAATTGGGAGGGTCTCAACTAGCCATTGCGTGTTTGACCCCCGTTCATATCGGTAAGTAGACCGTTTTGAGGAGTTCAAATGACTATCTTCCTCTGATAAATGACTCGGTGGGAGTGCGGCAATGCGACGGTGATAGTTGGCCATATCCGTCGATTTGCTCTCTACAAAAGTCTCAAAAAATTAGCATGCAAGTTTCAGAAGGTGCATAGAGCGACAAGAAAGTCATCCAACATTCTCAAAATTGCATGGAAGCTTATTCTAGAAGTGTGTTTGCCGACTGTGAAGCCATACAAATACGAATACAGATAGACATGATGGATTTGCAGGGTTTGCATCGTATGTAATCCAACGCCTGCTTTGTCGATATGACATCGACCTGTTTCAAAAGAAATTGGGAATGAGATGTCAAACTTACCACGGAATCTGGGTTCTCTTCAGCTTCAAGATATCAAAGCCACTTTACATGCCGGTCGTTTGAGTCGCGAGTCGCAAGCTGTCCTCCAGATTCTGGGGTTGTTCTGGTTGAGAAAACAGCAATTGAAGATCGAAGCAGAAGGAATGACAAAAGTTATTAAAATCAAGAAGATGGTAAACGACTTTTGAGAACCTTGCCAGGAAAATAGGATGGAGGTTTTCTCACGAATTTATCATATCCTCATCATTGCCTAATGCGGAAGGGACGTGATGAATAGGCAAAAGTTCGATTTCAGAAATTCGATAACATTTGTTGAATGATGAATCTCCCCTTCATTCAGGAGACGATGAATTAAAGTCTGTCGTCTGAAAGACTGGTTGAAATAAGATGAGACTGGAAGGGAAGGAATCACTGATTATTGGTGAAATTATCGAATTGGAAGTCTTTTATTTTAACCTTAATAATAGAAAATGAATGTGGAAGGTGTGTTCTTAAGAAATATGGCTGCCATATATGAAATTGATAGTGAATTTACAAATACATAATAAATATACATAATAAATATACATAATAAATATACATAATACATACCTGGTACCTACCCATTCACTTCACTTCACTTCACTTCACCTCCCACGGAGATCAGGTTAACTAATCGAGGTACTAGTCATGGCTATCGTCTGGAACTTTACAATATTCGAATAAAACGTGCAGCATGATTTAAGGAATATGGACAGATAGTCCTCAGAGGGATATACTTTTTGAAAAACCCGCATTGCCACTTCTACTACTCGGTAATGCAATCATGCCCTTGGCACTTAATAAGAGTTCATCGTTTGGTTTAACGGTTTAAATTATACTATTGTACTTTGTCGTCTGTCATCCTATTAGCAAACTATAGCACTGCGTGCGGGTATACTTCATTTCCCTTACTTTCCCCATTCCATCCCTCGATATCGAACTCAAATCTCATATCAGATTGACCTCTTTCTATGGGATTGCCGTCTTCATCAAATAATGAACGCTCTATGAACGTGACATGTCCTTGCCAATCTACGAGAATGATGGTTTGTCTTTGAGTACCGTAAACGCCAGATGTAACATTATTGTTCTCGGGCGTTGGCCTTTGCTCCTCCTTCACTTTGACTGCGGATTCTTCATCGGATGACGATACCTTCCTGACAGCAGCTGCAATTTCGTCTGCTTTTGGAACTTCTGAAGGTGAGGCTGCATGACCGATTGTAGGTATGAAAATTGACTTGCGAAGCTGATAGATATACTCCTCAAAGTCCTGACTGTCATCTTTCTTAGGGAGCGTATCAATATCCAGGACAGCGAACAACTTCTCGATAAGCTCCTCTTCTCCAAAGCCATTGAGTACCACTTCTTCTACAACCTCCAGGACCTTTTCCTTGCCAGACTTGATCTTGGGCCAAGTTATTGGATCATCGTAGGACGTATTACTTAAGCCGTAAACCTCTCCTCTGCTGGCAGCTACCCATGGTACTTCATCTGGGGTTCCACTACGATTTGAGATGATTGCTAGAGGTTCCATTTGATCGTCAGAGGATCTTTCTTTTCGCAATTTCCCGCAGACCAAGGAGAAGCCGCCGACACCTTTCACTCCATCCCCATCCAATAGCCTATGTACAAATTGTTTGGTACTCTCGTCGTTTTCTGCCGTCAACCAAGCCGTGACCATACCACCTCGACTCCTCGTTCCTTGTACAGGATGATCTTTGTCGTGGGTATTTGTTTCGCGATAATTTGTAAGAACTGCGAAGTTACCAGCTTTCGTAATGCCTAGCCATGTTCCTTGCTCGGCACGTTGAAGATCTCGACTTGAGAGGATTTCTTGATGATTAGAAGACCACCAGTGTGGTTTGCTGGTCGGCCGAAGGATGAATTCATCTCGATTATCGAGAATGATGAGTGCGTAAGACGGATGTGCCGTAGTTGCTAAGACGATACACATACTGGCGGTTATTATAGGTATGGATTGCAGACAAGGTAGGTAGATAGGTGGGTTGAGTAAAGTTGAAGAATGTCGAATGTCGAATGTCAAATGTCAAATGTGGTGGCAGCTGTCAAAGTTTATTAGTGGAAGAAAGAAATGTAACCTACCAGAAGGTACGACCTTTTATGCGAATTCTCTGAGATTTTTGTTGAGAGGAAGAAATTAGGAAACTCAGCCCATATTCCTCTGGGAAAATATATCAGCCCATCAAAGCTCATGGAACTCAGACTCTGTACTCGTTTCTACTCATTCATCCATATACTATTCTGGGTGCATGGAACGGCAGGTTCATTACCCCATGATCTTCCCTCCAGCTGTACTAAGTGACCTTTTAGTCATTCATGGGGTCATAGCACCAGGTGCACCGGTGTAACCCATTCCATCATTCCATTCACTGCTGGAGACTCCGCACTCCGTCGTAATGAAGTGCTCACAGGGCTGTGGGTTGTGTTTGTATAGGTGGGTATCGGTACGTACCTCGGTAGGTAGGGAGTAAGTAGGTAGCCCTCTGTGATTGCCATCATTGCCATCATTGCCATTTATCATTGGTAGAGACAAGATTTCACTACATTCATCAAACTTCACAGCTTGAATACAAGATGCAAACTACGCTGAATTGAATTTCCAATACGATCGTAACCATCCCGCTGGCAAATGATTATCCAGTATTCCTTACCTGGGTATGCAATGTCTCAGAGTCTCAAATATAGACAGCTGATACTCCCGTATCGATAAGGAAAACAAGTCTAAAGGCTCCAAAAGGTCAAAGAAATCCTTGAAGCTAGGCTAAAGAGGCTACCTAGCTCAGCTTGGATATACCTAGGTAGGTACTTGACTTCGTAACCTTATTATTAGATGATCAACGTCACTCACCACCGCCATCACCACCATCATCATCATCAATACATCTCCATCTCCATCTCCATTCCTTCCTTTCACTTCAACATCCTACACTCTCATCGTCTGTACTCCATTACTTGCCCTTTTTATTATCATAAGCAATAAACCGTGTAGTACCTAGTATCCCTAGGCAACTCTCTTGACTTTACCAGACAATCAGATTGAGCCCCGGACCGATCATGTTCGATACATTCGCAAGGCTCTTATCGTAAGTAATACCCCGCCTTTATAGATTCTCAAGCTACCCAGAATACCCAAGTAAAACTAACAATATTATATTAAATATATACTAATGAAGACTTCAGTTCTGTTCCTACATTTCTTTTCCCAGTGTTCGCATCTTACAAAGCTCTCAAGACCTCAGATCCGGCATTATTAACACCATGGCTTATGTATTGGGTGGTACTTGCGATCGCTTTGTTCGCTGAATCTTGGGTTGGATTTATACTGGTTTGGTTCGCCGCCATCTCTTTCTCGAAATCGCACTCACAAATAAACTCTCTAACAATAAGTACTAATTAGGATACCTTTCTATTCGTGGTTTCGACTCGGTTTCCTTCTCTACCTTATCCTCCCTCAAACTCAAGGCGCAAGAGTCCTCTACCAAACACATGTTCACCCATGGCTTCACAATAATGAGCTCGCCATCGATGATTTCATAGCTTCTGCTCATGAACGTGCGAAAGCCGCTGGTATGACATATCTCAAACAAGCTATAGAATTGATTAGGGAGCAGGTCTTTGGTCTTCCACCCAAAGAACCCACACCACCATCAACCCCTTCAACCTATTCATACACACAAAGTCTCATGGCACGCTTCAATCTACCATCTGCTAGACCTTCATTCCCATCAAATCCTGTCGGAGGTGCTGCTAGCAATGCGACAGACTTTTATTCGCTTCTTGCTTCAGCAGTCTCCGCTGCCACTTCCTCCAACGCTGCTACCGGTGGATCGGATACTCGAGATCTTTCGAACAGTGGGATGTTGATACCTCCTCATGTATCTGGGAGTGAACGTATGACTTTCATCCAGGCACAGCGCGAACGCCTCTCAATACTTCTTTCAGCTTTGGACAAGGAGGCGCAAACATTACAGAATGAAAAACGTGTCCCTAGAAATATTTCCAGTATGTCATTTGATGGCACTAGCAGCGAAGATGATAACCTCGATCGACCAAAGAGCTCCATGAGTGGAATGACCTCAAGAAAGAGTGAGCCTGATTTTGAAAAAATCGATGCAGACAGTGGGACGGAAGAAGTCGGCAAAGCCAGAAAAATGATGGAGAGGACGATATCCAGTGGGAATTGGATGCCATGGGCGTGGGGAGCAAAACCAGCAGACCCATCTAACAACAATTCCGAGGATAAAGGGAAAAGCTCAGGTATTGATGCATAACGAGTCCAGTGACTCGGTATTCGGTGTTTTTAAACATAAATTTGAAGGGTTGTTTGAATAGGTTTGAAGCATTGGGATAGACGTATATTCCATGGATTGGGTTGCGACAATAGGAGAATAGGAGCAGTGGGTATTGGCTTTCCAGATTGGCGCTGATATGAATAAAGGGGTATGGTACAGATTGGCAATCGCAAGCTTTTTGATACTTTTATAAATCCAAGTTGTTGAGAGTTATTCCTCGCAACAAGCAAATCTTTATGATCAATGAAGACTATTCTGAGGCTTTTCCCCCTGGAGATTATCTTTTTGGGTCCTGATGCAATATTTCGTTTTGGTAAATCACTGTTCAAGATGGAATATACGTATGAAATCTATGTTTCTTATTCGAAAGTGAAATCAAGACATATACTCAAACCGGATTAGCGTACATAGAATTGCAACCGAGCGATGAAGTGGACTTTTCATGCTAGACCGCACTCCTCTTGCCTCCTTCTCGTAAAATTATCCGAAAGATACATAGTTCGTTCTTCGTATTATTTCCTTAGTATTGAAGCTCTAGGCGGTCTAGCAAGGATTCGTAATTACATCTCTGGATGTATTGTAACTACCGAGGCGAGGACTGCTCTGGCATATGTTGAGAGGGTGAAGCGAGCTGCTAAACCAGCGCGAGTATTGATTATGGGAGTTTCGGTTCACGTTTCAGCAAGAAAATGTCAAGGATTTGATATTGACACAATTGACAAAGGGTCATATTGAGATCTTGGGTACACATTATCAAATGATCATGCAGATATATAGTTCCTATATCATATCCCATCTCATACATCCCTAATCACAAAACTCGATCCGACTCCTCCTGCGCATCTCGCGCTAACCTCGACCTCGCCAATCGCTCCTCCGTAATAACCATCGCATCTGGAAACCACTCGGGAACAACCACAGCCATAGCCACATCCGCACTCTCCCCCGCCTCCCCCGCACGAATCATGTGCGCGAGCGCCTTCCCCGATAACCACGCGTGAACCATTCCCTCGCCGGAAAAGGCCGCGGCCGCCCACTCGGCACCGTGCGTGGGTGTGGGGTTGCGCTCCGTGAGAGATGCGGGGAGCTTGCCGACCCATGGGAGCCCATCGGTGCTGAATCCCATATTGCCCGTCCACATTGCGGATACGGCGGGGCCGTTCACGGCGCCCCAGTTTTCTGGTGCGAAGACGGCGCCGAGGACCCCGCGGAGATGGATGTTCGCGTACATGTTTAGTTCTGCGTCGTTACTCACGCCCGTTTCGTGGATGCCGCCGCCCTGCGTCTGGGCATATCCGCCACCCATCATCATTTCACCGTTCGAAGCCGCGGTGACAGGTAGTTGGGTGAGATAGTCGAAGCCGTGATCGTAGTTGAAGATCCAGGAGTGGTCGCTTTGGGGTTTGAATTTGTCGCCGGGGGGTTGGGCGGACATCTGGCCGACGATGGGGAAGATGCAGCCTTTGATGCCTGGGACCAGATGGCCAATGTGGGCATTGGTGCAGTGGATCACGTGTTTGGTTTTGATTGTTCCTCGCGGTGTCATGACTTCGTAGTAGTCATTGCCTCCCCGAATCTCAGATACGCTGGTGTTTGTCTCGAGGAGGAAGTCTGATGTGAATTGTTTTCGGAGATGGGCGAGAAGTCCAGTGACGAATTTGTATGGCCACATGGCGCCCGCAATACCGGTTATTGCACCAGCAGCATTTGGGATGCCGAACTCCTTTACAGAGGTTAGCAAAAATATTTACATGAATCGAGCGTTGCAAGGTTGTAAAGTAGAAAACTTTTAGTAATATACCTTTGCTAGTTCATCGGTTTCGACAAAACCCCATCCTTTAGAATCATCCGGCATCTCGGCCATGAAAAGCTCTATATCTTTCCGGATATCTTCCCAAGCTTCTTGGTGAAAATATACACTCAGGAAACGCACTTTGCGAACTTGTGTCTCTTCAGTCAACCCCAAATTTTCCGCACTTTTGATCAGCGCTTCAAGATGCGAAATGCGCAGTTTGTGAATTTTGATGGCTTCCTCTTTACCCAAACGTTCTTTAAGCATGGCATACTCCTCACCAGTTTCCAAAATATGCCCACCATTCCTCCCCGTGGCACCACTGCAGCTATCTCGAGCTTCTAGCATGATCACTTTTGCATGCGACGACGATTGAGCTTCTGATGGACTGGCCGTTTCGAGATCTTCCAGCAAAGCTTGTGCGACGGAGGCCCCGGTAATTCCAGAACCAATAATGACATAATCGGCAAATTTTGGTAGGTTCTCAGATTGTACACTTGCAACATCGGGATGCGGTTCTTTCATCCAGAATGATTTTGTTGAATGGATTGCATCCGGAATTCCGGGATCTGCAAATGCTCGGTCAAGAGCTTCTTGTCTTACTGTAAGTGGTATGTATGAGCTACCAAGCTGATGGACAATGAACGACATGGCTCTATGAGAATGATTTGTAGAATTTAAATTCAAGAAGTCTTGAATGCCAAAGCCTTTGTGGTGTTTGCTGCGAGATTCGTACTTGTGATAATTATTCTGAATAAATTTGGAGATAAGTCAGAATTAGTACGATGGAGGTATATCTTTTGAGCGTTTTCTAGGTCATGAACGATTCGATATTCATCAAGTAGGCGTGGAAAGCTTCAGCTGTACGAATACATATATACCTGCGACCCCACTATTGCATACTATACCGATTCGGAAGGTGTATGCGATAGATCAATTTATCCACTGATAAACATCCGGGCTTCTCAAACGTAGAATCATTGGAATCCGTTGTGTGGATA
This sequence comes from Botrytis tulipae, assembly GCA_004786125.1. Classification (NCBI taxonomy): domain Eukaryota; kingdom Fungi; phylum Ascomycota; class Leotiomycetes; order Helotiales; family Sclerotiniaceae; genus Botrytis; species Botrytis tulipae. The sequence goes on from PQXH01000110.1 coordinate 51,280, forward strand.
AGAATGAATGATAACTCTGCGTGGGTGTATGGTAAAATCTCTTCTGGTATAATCGAATACTCCAGTATGTTGTTACTATACTACGCTCCTAAAAGCTTGAAGAAAGGTAGTCTTAATCGCACATTCTGAATATTCCCATTGAAAGGTTTATGATAGAAAAACAAAGGTGTTCATCTACAAGTCGGTCCAGTACGTGGCTGTAAATTTTGCGAGCTCCGTATCATAACGGGATCGATATTCAATGGCGTTTATATCTGCGTTGATTTCCTTTTTCCCAACATCAATACGGATCAAGGCACATACAAAGAGAGCAATCAGAAATATACGAAAAGCACTCATCATAGATTGACATATAAGAGGCGTTGAATACGACTTTAATTTAGCTGATGGTGTGTATAATGTGCATCTCGCCAGTTCACCGTGGACGCTGAATAGGTTGCTATTGGCATTGGAGCTCATGTTATTATGCGAATCAACAGTAATCCATCGTGGGCCTCGTATTATCAAAGTCTCATAGCCAGTATATCTGCTCTGTAGAGTGCCTCCAACATGAACCGACGAAAAATGGCCCCTTGGATCTGAGCAACAAGCAGGACTACCATGCAAGAAAACTTTGCTCGTAATCAGAAGAAGAATCAGGATGAATTTTGGTCTAGCCGCAAATTCAAATGAGCTGAACAGGGCATAAAATTGGCACGCCGAAAGATCGATAGGCCTTTACTTTGACCACTTGATCGAGTGTAGGTCTGATTGTAACATGCGATTGATGTTGTTCTGAACGCCTTTGCCAATTCAAGACTAAAAAAATACGTCGGAGAATAGAAACCTCGATATGCAGACGAGAAAGGTATGCAGTTCTCTTTCCATATCTAGGTATCGACACGAAGCTACTTGGCACCATGTTGTGATGCATATCTCCCCTTCCCCAATCATCCAACTTTCTTGCAGTATGATGATTTTTACCTCAATACCTTAAGTATGGGCAATTGAATGGATTCGGATAATCAGCATGTCCTAGAATAGGTAGGAGAAAACTCATTTCATAACTGTACAAACGATATGAAAAGGAATGATGGCGAGGGGACAGTGGTAACGTGACTATAAAATTAGAAGAAAAAATGGAAGTGTTTAATTAACCTGGAAGTGGTAAATGTTCCGTAATTCTTCAAAGACTTGCTAATCTTTCACCGCCTTTTTTTGGCATGGCGGGGGCGGGGTCTTTCCGTAAAATTTTGTTATCAAAACAAAACCTTGTTGGCGCTTTAACCATTTACCCACGTTTATATTCACCCTCTCGCCCTTGCCCTTCAGTGTAAACATACAATTCAACAATCCGATTACATGAGATTGCGTACTAGAATTCGTTTCTTCTTCTATATATAGAAACTATCAAACTGCATACAAATAAAGCAATCGTTTATCTTATTTCCACTTCGCTCTGTCCGATTCCGATTCCAATTCCAATCCCATTATACATTCAAATCTCTCATCCTCACCGAAATCCAACAAACACCACACAGTTCAAAGATGGCTGGTTTAGAGGCCATTAAATATGGCAGAGGAAGACTAGAAGTGTTAGATCAGTTGAGACTTCCGCATGAGTTTGTTTATGATGATGTCTCTACTTGTGAAGAGGCATTTGATTCCATCAAGTCGATGCGCGTGAGAGGTATCTACTGCTCTGTTGCTGTTAAACATAATGAGCTTTGATGGCTAAGTGTTTTATCAGGAGCCCCAGCAATCGCGATTGTGGCAGCTCTTGCGCTGGCCGTAGAGCTTCACCATAAGAAAGATGGTTGGTACTTCACATAGACTAATTCAATTGCATGTGATAGCTGGCTAACATGTATTATCTCAGATTCTAAGACGAAACAAGAAACTGTCCAATACATCAATAAACGTCTCGATTATCTCTTGGGTAGCAGACCAACCGCCGTCGACCTCTCAAATGCCATCAAACTTCTCAAACGGGTGTCTCAAAATGCGGCACAAACTACAGATGCAACTGATGACAATGTTGCTTGTGCGGATGTTCGAAACGGATATATTGTTGCAGCAGAAAAGATCTTAGAAGACGACCTTACTACGAACTTAGCAATTGGCAGATATGGAGCGGAATATTTAAGACGACAACAGATGCCAATTGGAGAAGAAAATAACGACGATCCATCCAAATTCTTTACAACAAGTCCGCCATGCACACAAGGGGCAATGGACATGACTTATAGAAAGCTTAGTGTTCTCACGCACTGCAATACTGGGTATGTCTACTACTTGTCTTTTTCTGCTTGTCGAATAAGGCAAAAGTACTTACAATCTCTTTAGCTCTCTAGCTACTTCAGGTCATGGCACCGCCTTGGGTATAATCCGTAGTCTGCACAAAATGAATTATCTAGACCACGCTTATTGTACTGAAACTCGTCCTTACAACCAAGGTTCCAGGCTTACTGCCTCTGAGCTTGTGTACGAAAATATTCCCTCAACACTCATCACAGATTCTATGGCTGGTGCTCTATTCGCCCGGATGAAAGACATCAAAAATATATCTGCTGTCATTGTAGGCGCAGATCGCGTGGCCCGTAACGGTGACACAGCCAATAAGATCGGAACCTATTCTCTCGCAGTTCTTGCAAAAGCTCATAACATCAAATTTATAGTTGCTGCACCCACAACAAGTATAGATCTCGAGACAGCTTCAGGAGCAGACATAAAAATTGAAGATCGCGCTCCAACAGAGCTTACTCAAATAAGTGGAGCCATAGTAGGGAAAGATGGGCATGTGGATGTCAATTCGACGGCCAGGGTGGCCATTGCCCACCAAGGAATCAATGTTTGGAACCCAAGTTTTGATGTTACGCCAAGCATGTATATTGATGCGGTCATTACGGAGAAGGGAGAAGTGGTTAGAAGTGCACAGGGCACATTTGATTTCAAGGCAATCATGCCAGAGAGGTGGGCACAGCAAGTTGAGGGGAAAGAGCCAAGTGTTGAAACGAATGGAAAGGCACAGGTTGATGATGGAGCACTTTTCCAAATGGAACACATTTGAAAAGTTAAATAAATTATATGTCCCTTCGAGACACCAAAGTATTGCTTCACTTCTGTTGTTTTAGGTTGTTTAAAGTATATTATCATATCATTTTTCCCGACTTATTTGGAACTTCGCTTAAATGAATATTCCCTCTCGCGTAAATTACTACTCCTAATTTTTTTATTCATACTCATCTTATTGCTAGACACATATGAACTTCGCATGTGTTAATGATTTCATTGCAAGCGCTTTTATGAAGAGTAGGTTCCTCTTTTTTCAGATTTTTTCGGGAAGGTTGTATACAATCTCTCGTCAATCTTTTGTACCTATCCAGACGAATGGTTAGTTCCTATTGATTCTATTGATTCTATATTTCAATCCTTCTTCTTCTTGAAAATCACAATTCGAATTCTCATCTCGTCGTTATTATTATCGTTCTCAACTGAAAGCTCAGCGCTGTAGCATGCATTATCCTTTCCTTGATCGTAATCGTAATCGTAATCGTAATCGTAAAGAATTGTATTTGAGATTTTGGATTTGTACTGTGTATTGTTGTTGTGAATTTCTGATTGGTTGTGGTTCTTGTTTACTCTATATTTGGGATTGGTATTGGTGTTGGTTGGGCTGGCTGTCTGTCTTTATAAGTGGGTGAGTGGTAGTTTCAACTTTCATGCATGTACTGACTAGGTATGTACGTGGAAAGCATTTGTTGATGTTTATGTATGTATGTATAGATTTTCTTTTCTTTTCTCTTCTCTTGAGCTAATATAATAGTCTTAGTCTAGTCTTGGCACAGTGGTATATTATAGTAGTATAGTAATATTAATATTAACATTAACATTACAATATAATATAATAAAGAGAGAGAAAAAGGCGGGAGATGGGGGTAGGGTGTTAGTAAGTACTAAGTACTATCTAGACAAGTTATATGTATCTAGGTATGTAATACATACTTGATATGTATATGAATATCTAGGTAGGTACTTGACGATAGTTTGAAGTCTCAAAGAACATGTTATTACTAGGTATGTATATAAACATTTATTTCCTCACTTTCCTTCCCTTTCCTTTCATTCTCTACACTAATTAATATAATACATACAGATATCTAGATAACATATACCCAATATATTTCCTCCTTTCTCCCCCCTCTCTCCTCCCTCTCTCCTCCCTCTCTCCTCCCTCTCTCCCCTCCTCTGCTCTCCCCCTCTCTCCAACCCCCCCAGCCATTAAACACCTCAGCAATCAAACCCAAACTCCAAACTCTCCTCCTCACCCAAAACCCACTCACTCTATCAAGCTGAAATTCAAGCTTCAAGATTCAAACCTACAATTATAATCCCAAGCCCCAGTCTCCCAACTCCCAACTCCCAACTCCCAACTCCCAACTCCCAACTCCCAACTCCCAACTCCCTACTTCCATCTATCTGCTCGACGGTTCGAGACCTATCCAAGCACGAGATTCGATCACAGACAAAACAACCGACCGAACGACCGAGACCACAGAAAGAAACAAATCTTTCACCATTTCATCTTGAATATAAAGGTCAATAGTAAACCAATATCATTCACCACATTCAACATCTATTCCGATCAAAGTATAGGTAAGAATAATTGATTTGAATATACACATCTCTGTATATTACATATACATCAACCTCAAAATTTCTACCTACTTACTAAAAGATAATTCATTCATCTCAAACTTTCACACCCCTTTGTGATATACTCTCTCAATAAGCAAGCTTGGAAAAAAAAATAACATTGAATATCATAAGGGTATTGAATTCCAAAAAAAAGCACACACACGGTATAATAAAACAATATGCATAGTACTGCAGAAGATCTCCCGCATCTAATGTGATGATCATTAAGAAACGGCTTCGCTTCCGATCTCTCTCTCTCAACTTGGCCCTAAAGTATCCTCTTCCTTCAGTCCATCGCTCCAATGTCCTATGTACATCGATCAGCACCTAGATATAGAATATTTTCGCTTACAACCAAAGAGTAAAAATATATATCCAAAACCCGACAATCATCTCCTCGTTACTAAATGCCCTGAAAGTTCTTTTCGGGAATCCATCCATATTCGACCATCAATCCAGTTTACCTTGAAAATCATATTTGAAATCATACAATACAGTCTCATGTCTAGTAACAAGGACAGGTATGTCATAAAAGACCTTTTTGAGCAAAACACATTCTTGTGTATCCTCCATGTCCCAACGACTCCAGGCTCCATTCAAAACCCAGATCCCGTACGCCAAAAAAGACCCCCGAGAAAAATTTCATGCAAACATATCCGTTCTCAATCTTCCATATCTACCCAAAGCTTCAAGCCGTCTGAGAGATTTGAAAATATATCAACGATCAAAGTTGCTTCTCACGGCTGTTACGATTCACTATTTCTCCTGCTCTCAATAAAGCGTTGATAGGATCAAGGTCGACCTCTTCCCCGACCATACCGTAATTATTGATTGGCTGAGGAAGCGGATTATCAATTGACCGCTTTTCGGGTCTCGCTACGTCAGATCGGCCCATAGCGTTCGAGATACTTTGGGGAATTTCACTATATCTTCGCATAGGCGGCATTGTGGTGGGAAAATCCTGCGGTTGATTGACTACTAAATTTGATTAGCCACCAGTACCTACGAAATCGATGAAGCAAGACGAGAAAAAAAAATAGATTGCTACGAACCTTTCGGCGATTGCTGACTACCAAGTAGCGAGTTTTGGGTTGATAGAGTTGGAGGCGCCGATAAAAATGGCAAATGTCCTTCGTAGTTTCCGGATCTTGAAGGATATAATGTTGGAATTGGAAGAGCCCGATTGAAATCTGGCTCTATAGGTGTCCGAGGTCCACCGTACATGGAAGAATTACTGTTTGTGGAACTAGTAGATTGTACCGTTGATTCCGAAGTTAGTGATGGTGGCGTAGGATTCAGATTACTTTGAAGATTGCGGCGATGCTGTTTTGAATCGTTCATAATCGAATGCGGATCTTGTAGGGCAGCAGTGATAGGACTTGATTGACTGAAGCGCCTTTCGCCAGTGGCTGCGTGTGATGTTTGTTTTCCATTGGTACCTTCATCGCGATAATCTTCTCGCCAATGGTGCGCCCCTGACCCCAGCATAGACTCACGATAACCAGGAAGGACTGTTGGCATCTCAATGGGTGATCCTGGACCCATCCTTCCCTGTAGCCCTGACACTTTTGGATTATTTTGCACGGCTGACAAGTTGGATACTGGCGTCAACGCAGCGGAGGAGGGTGAGGTTGATGGACGCCACTGAGATATCGAAGACGCAGAGGAATCTACACGCATACGACCCATAGAAGAATCCATACCAGTTTGACTACCGCCACTGCTTGCTGTTCCGCTGCTTGCTGTACTCGCATGGGCTTCGAGTTTGGGTCTTTTCGAAACATCCATCTCAGTCGCTAATTGTTGATTTTGCTTTTGTTTAAAGTCGGTGAGATATTGCGAATAGTCTTTGAAACTTTGCGTTTTCTTGTATTCGGCCAATTCATTATTGTAACGCTCCTTTGCTGTGTATGCCTGGTGCTCATATGGTTCCTTCTCGCTTGGCGATAAATTCTGCCAATTCTCGCCGACCAACTTGGCGATCTCGGTGAACGACAAGGCACGTCCTTTCAAATCTTCGCGCATTTTGTTTGAGAAGATGACGTATGCCGAAGGAGGCCGCTCTGGTGCACTCTCGTCTGGTTTGGGATGTCTCCTATACTTTCTCTTTGCTCCATGTGGCCCACTGCTCCCCTCCTTAGCGTCTCTCCCTGCTGGTTTCGGTTCGTCTCCATGGTTATCGGGTGTTGTGCTAGTCGGAGATGCAAGAGCCCTATCCGATGATAGACCCCTTGAATTAGCGATCTTCCTCTGGAGTCTCCGACGATGGCCGAGTTTCACGCCGAGAGCATCGAAGTCGGATTCCGTGATGTCTAGTATTGTATCCCATGTATCAAACCCCTGCTCGACGAAGTTGAGGAGGTAATGAGAGATGCCCAACTCCGCAAAGATTTCCGACAACTCAGTCGTCATACAGCAGGCTGCCTCTGGATCTTTGTGTCCAGAAATGTTGGTGGGAGTTTTTCCAATTTCCTACGATAAGATGCCCTTTCCACCTATGACGAAGAACTATTTTTGTATTTCAAATTGCGGATATTCGTATTAATTTCTAGCTTCGAGGCTGTGTTGTATACTGGATCTCTCAGAAGGTTGCTGAGATGTAATCTCTCTTTGTAATGCCAATATCTGGTTCCTTCATAAAGCGATTGAGAGAAGAGAACGTGGTCCAAGGAGTAAGGATCAGATGCAATATTGACCATGAAGGTATGTCCACTCTCCCGTCCTTATCATGTAGTTTCAGTGTTCAAGGGTTGATTGACTAGTGAGATACGAAGAGAAATGTGAGTGTGACTCGAAGTGTGGTGATTTATGAAGATGGTATTTCAAAGTGTTACTTTGCGGAATATGGTTGAATGACAAGGGCTTGGTGAAAGCGGGATCAGATGAAAAGAATGATCTCGATCAAGATACTTGGACTGCTGCTCTTCCTGCAATGCGTTACTTCACATCAGTATTAGCCAGAAATTCATGCGGGGCCTAAAGCATAGTATTCTCATAAATATTCCTAGGGGCCATGCGAGATCGACGGTGGCTTGTAGATGTGACTGGTGGAGGGGCAAGCCTAGGGCAGGCAAATGTTTGAGAAGTATGGAAGTATACCTGCTTCGGAGAATTGAAGAATGGCTAGGTAGTTGGACAGTGTCAGAGTACCTCAGCAGTGGGTCGTGAATGTTGAATGATTGTATGAAAGAATTTATTCCCACGGTGGAGTAATGGGAAGATGAGAGCTTGTGGCCGAGAGAAATCGATTTCGGTATAATTCTAAGAGTGTATAAAAAGGTGGATAGGACAGGATGATGGATGGGTAAAAAGAAGAACGGGATAGATGCGATCGAGGCGAGAGATGCGATTCATTCGATTCAATCGATTCATGCGTGTATGAGCGAGCGCTAATTGAAGAACAGAAGAGACTTTGAATGGGTATTGGGTTTTGGAAATTGTGTAGTGAAGATGTACGCATGTATGATGGTATGATGGTATGATGGTATTGGAAGGGATTGAATGGCTCTGTGATATGAAATATCAAGTAGCGGCGAATGATAGTATCTTGAGAGAGAGAAGTATAAATAAATGATGGATGATAAAAAAGAGAGA
>PQXH01000110.1:59560-146193 GCA_004786125.1 Botrytis tulipae
GGCAGAGGGAGGAGGGCAGGAGGGCGCGGGGAGGGGAAAGGGGGGAATAATGAATCAAGAATTACCCAAGAAGGTATATAAAATATATAAAAGAAGATTCAAGGAAGAAGAAGGTTTGAGAAGAGTACTATAAACAAACAAAATTACTAAATAAATGAAAGAAATAAAATAGAATAGAATAAAAATAGGCGTCTTCGTTGCTTATGCCTGAATGGTTTTTTTGGGGTGTTGTTTTTCTTGTTTTTTTTTGTTTTTTCCTTTGCCTTCCTTTCCTTTCTTGCTGGTAGGGAGGAGGGAGAGAGAGAGAGATCTCGAGATCTGGGTATAAATTTCTATATGATGAGTGGACGAAAGTAAGTCGAATGAGTGGGTTTGACAATAGGAACTAGGCGTGGAAGAGAGGACAGAGAAGTGAGAGGACCAAGGACTAAGGACTAAGGACTAAGGACTAAGGTAAGGACCAAGGACCAAGGACCAAGAACCAAGAACCAATAACCCAATAACCCAATAATAAATTGATGATCGATAAAATATAAAATAGGAGCTTATTTTACGATGCTAGGTACCGGGGAGGTGAAGGTACGAGAGACCAGTTCTGTACGGTATCAGAGGTGGAAAAGATGTGAGGCGAGTGAGGCATGAGGTGAAAAATAATGAAGAAAGGAAGAGAATTTTTCCAAACAAACTGCACCGTGGACGGTTGTCATCGAGATTCACCTGGCTGACTCATCACACTTTGACGATGCAGGGACGGGGAATTGGGGCAAATGGCATTGGGAAAAAGAAGCAAGAGAAGGCAGAGAAGCACAGTTCACCGATGCCACATTTGTTTTCTCGATGCGCATTCCGAGAAGCATCAAACGCTAAGGGAAATGGGGATCCCGTTGGGAAAAAAAATTGCTGGATTTTCTCTTTTCTTTTCATTTCTTTTCTTTTCTTGCCTTTCAAGGATGGTGAGAGATCTGGCGCTTTGCCTATTGGGGTAAAGTATTACTGACTGGGTAATAATAAGTGAACACCGGCTTAGGTGGGTGGGGAGGTAGGTGAGTAGGTAGTCTAAGGTAGGTATTCTGGACACGAGATGTCTTGATGAAGAAGTATTTATCGTCTACCTAGTAGTAGTATTATATATTGTGGATGACCTAGTATTGTAAATAAATATATAATATGTAAATTAAATACTAGTGCAATACGAAGGTTGGTGGGTTGGTAGATATTATTGTATGGACTTTTTACAACAACCTCATACTTCGTACCATAACAAAAGGTAGATGTGTAGATGCCTGAATACACAGATACGTACTACCCAGTAAGAAGCATCACCTGCATGCCTCTTACCAAATATGGTAATTTGTGAGGATACGACTAGGTAGGTAGGTAGCTATATTAGATATTAGATATTAGATATTTGAACATCGGACCATCTCCGAAGCTGCATTCCACACGAGAGAGTTGTCGATACTTATGAAATACTACGTACCGGCACCTCCAGGGCTATCTACCTATGAGCCCATCTGGTATCTACCTCCCTAGGACTCCCTATCCTCCGAGAGACTTCCCATTTCCCCAGTCAGGTTATTATTAGCACTCGAGAACTTATAGAGTATATACCATACACCTTACAGCTTTTACCACACGCCCAAAACTCCTACTCAATGTGGTTAGAGGAGTGGAGTACAAGAATGGCAGGCATCTAGATTCTAGAGGCGGTAATTCTAGAGCTTTCAATCTTCCATCATTCCATCATTCCATCTTTCCATCTTTCCTTCTCCTTCTCCCACTCTCAACCTCAATCTCAATCTCACTCTTCCATCAATTCCCCGATGTCAAGGTTCTATGGTAACATGGTAATTGTGAAACAACCATGTGGCAATTACTCTTCGTTAACCCAGAGATTCAACGTCGATGTAAAAAAGTCATCGAGGATGGCTGGATAGATGGAACGATGGATGGATGGATGGATGGATGGATATTACTTGACCCCCCTACCTTTATAGGACGCACCTAGGTCGATGATATAAAAGGTATTAGGATTGGAGTGGAGGAGGGTAGAATGACGATATTTCGTGGCCGTGTGAATACCGGTAGTTGGGTTAGTGCGGATGAAGTAAGGCAATAGTTCATTGTAGACCAATCAATTTTCCAATCGTCGATGTCGCTTGCTCACTTGAGTCATTGCGGTCTACCGTATTCTCACGGAATGCTCATGCTTGAATACTTTTCATGTCATCACGACTAGGGATGGATGATATTGAGTGCCTATCAGATTATATCCTAGCATTCCAGATGGTTGTAAACTTACAATTTATACAATTGATGGTCGAAAATCCACCGAAGCAATCTGTGGATAACGTTAACTTTCCAGTGTAGGTATGATCTGAATCCCATCGTGGATTCGAAGAAGGATAGCCCTCATTGATGGAAATCTAGCTAAGCAAACCAATCAGCTTATTCGGAAGAAGAGACGGAAGTATCAACGCTCATCGCTCATCGCACACCAAAACACCGACATTCGAATTTGATATCCGTTTCTCCCAAATGGCATGGCATGGCATGATTAATCATAAATCGTGATTAACAGGTGGATACCTACCTAGATACATCACTGCCCACAGTGCCCAGTGCCAATTGCCCACATTCAGATGTGATACCGAACACCCACCCACCTGCAATGCATGGCCGGAGTCCACAGGTGCAAGGTATTTGTATGAAAGATGCCGTTTTATTCTTTTGTGTACGATTTTTGTCAATCTTGTTAAATTCGGTTTCCATTCCTCCTCTCATATCTTCGGTGCCATCCTTCCATAGTACCTACCTATATAATATCTACCTATATAATATCTACCTATATAATATCTACCTATATAATATCTTTACTACGTACAAAATACGACTAGGTAGATATATCACCCAAGTAACAAGACAAGTAGGCAGTGTACGATTTAAACTTTCCTTCCCTTTTAACTTCCACGTGTATTCCATACTAAATTTCGTCTAGTGAGGTAAAACTGTTCCGCCCCATCAAACCTTTCAAAACCCTCTCAACAGCACGCACGCTGTCAAGAACTATACTTTGATTCCATTACTCGTGACATTATGCAGCGGGTGGCACCCAAAACCTAATAAACTCATCGTTTTGCCAGGACGTGCGTAGAGGAGGCTGCCAAGTACGCAAGCAAGGAAGCAAGCCATCGAAAATGCGATCCTTCATATTACCTGTCTATTCAAATATCCATATGCATTTCCATGTTCATGTTCATTCCCATATCTTCCTTCTTTGCCTCTAGTTAAAGGAGCCTAGGTAGGTACACCTCATCATCCGAAAGACAATGAAAGAAACCCATTGGGTTACACAAGATGAGAGAAAGATGAAAGTCGGGGTCGGGAAGTTTCTCCTATGAATAAATGAGATCGATGATCTGAGATAGATCCTTATATGGTGGTTCCAGTAATTATCTTCGATCTGTGTCGGCGTCATGGGTTTTATTTCATTGCTTGTGTTGTGGAAGTGTACACATGAGTACTAGGTATGTACTATATATGTACTAAATAGGTCACTAGATTATAATAGACAGATCTTGATTGATGATTACAATTACAATTACTATTCATCGACCATCTACCATCTACCTCTTACTTGAGCATTGGTAGCACCTTGGAATGCCACTCTTTGTAAGATTACCAAGTGCAAGCAATGAATACGAATGACACCTGGGCAAGAGGCAAGATAAGGTGATGTTCCAATGTCCCACGAAACATGGCATTGTGGTACGATGCAAAAGTTTAATTCTTTGTCCCCCCATCCCCCCATTTACACCATCTGCCCATTGACATCAACAGAAACCCCCATTTACCTACGAAAGATCTCGTATCTACTCCGTCCATCAAAGTCGATTCGATACCTGCTTTTCCATTTCGGGCCCAAGCGAACTTATAACATTCCCAGCTTAAAACGATCCGATTGCCGACGCCAAGTAATTAAGCACTAGGCAAGGAGGCAAGGCAAGCACTGAGCTGAGCTGAGCTGACCATCAAACCACCCACCCAACTTATCGATAACGCACCGTGCTTCCGAAACTTCAAGTCCTAAGTGTTCCTCGAGAACAATAATTCAATCAAATCACAAACATACCGTAATGTCTTCATCAAACAACCACACAAAGGACGTTTCCGAAAATGGTGATGTTGCCACCTCAGAGGCGGATTTAGCCCAGGTATGTTGATCAATATTACTCTATTTTCCACATGTTCTGCTTCTTGAGTCATTTCACCACCCAAAATATCTTTGCATATCTGCGCGTCCACATACACCGTACAGATGCTTCCTGTCCGTTCGCAGATTCCCGTGTGATCCATCATGTACTTCTAGATTTCCTCGCCCTTTTCCCATGGGCATTGTCAAAAATTGAATGCGAAAATCCGTTTCGGAGAGAGAATCCCATCCTGAACTTTCACGCCCCCAACAGTCCAGAACTACATCTGAAGACCCCTGTCTAACCATTCCCCGATTCTAGGCCTTGAAAGAACTTCAACGTGCGTTTTCCACCAATGGTTTCTAGTCCTAGTCTTCCCTTTTCGTTATACCTTCTGCCACGCGACCCTGAATATTAGACATGCGTCTCTTCACCTAGTCCGCATAACTCACACATCGTCGTCTCTAATCGAATGACCCCTGACAACGCGATTTCTAGGCGGCGAAAAGACAGCACAGATGCTCGAATCGAACCTCGCCAACCTCGAAAAGAAGATAGACGATCTCCTAGCGAGCTTCGAGGCTCAGGGCTCGGCGCAGCCCGAGACGACTCCGCATGCTGCCACTAGCAATCAGGAGAAAACAGCCGAAAGTGGTCACAAGGAGTCTTGAATCCGGGGTCTAGATGCTTCATGTACCGGAGTCTCGTTGGCGCTCCTTATGTCTTGCGTCGAGATGTGCATGGAGATGAGAGCTTGCTGGCTTGGCTGCAATTCCAAATCCCCTCGATCGTGTCGAGGGCTAGTTCCTGTACCGCCGACAGATCTTTTACATTAGTGCTGCGACTGTGAGATGTGCAGATACCTAGACACAGGGGTCCCCACCAAACAAGTCAATGACCAGATTCTACAAGGGGAATAGATGTGAATTTTTATGATGCAAGTCATGATGTTAGCACACAATCTAGAGAACAACAGAAATTTCTTAGTATCGAATTGTATCCTCCTGTGCTCTCACTTGTCTGATCTCCACTTTGCAATATTGGAAGACTGCCTTTTCTCGTCTTGGTTACACACAGCTGAGTAGGTAGCAATCTCTTAACTCTGACATGTACCATTCTTCAGGGAGTCATGAAGAATATGTTTATGTTTATGTCCTATGCTATGCTCTCCATCTCTCCACCCCCTACTATCCCATCATCTTGAGCATCAATAAATTGGAAAAATGCAATATCGTATTTCCAAACCTCGATGGCGTAGGGAAAAAAACCAATCATATTCATGCAAGCTGATTTCTCCATTGTGTCCAAAATTTCTACAATGAGGCGGATGAGAAGCAGCTTTTGCTGATCTGATTCCCACACCCTTTATATATATAGTAAATGTATATATACCAATCCTTCTCTCGATTCTTACGATTTTGTATTTTTGTTATATTTGGAGTTTTTTTCTTCTTCTTTTTTCTTCTCTTTCGTTCTCTTTCGTTCTGTTCTCTTTTCTTCGGCTCATTGTATCTAGATTCTAGCTAGTTTCTATCTACACTTGATTCGTGGAATATGATATGGATATCTTTGTATAGATTCGCAGAATCCCCATTCTGTAAGTGTGAGAAGTACCTAGGTAGACGCTGTGATTTGTTTCTCTTGGGCGTGTAGGTTACCCAGTTGTTTGCACTATGCACAGCACAGAATTGGATTGAGCCTGTATCATTTAAGACTGGTGGATATTGTTCATCTATTCTGTTGCCTGCCAGCTTTTTAGATAACCTTGGGAGGGTTTATATTCCCATGCTGCATGAAAATAAAGGATGGGAATTTTCTGTTGGATCAACAAGAATGGCATGGCCTGTTTAATTTCGCAGCTTGGTTGCTATCTACAATGTTGGAGGATCTGGACATTATGTAAAACTCCTGATTGCAATTCCTCGCTCTTTTTTATTTACACCTCGTTACACTTCTACTCTAGTCTACTGGTACTGCTTGAGTAGTTTATGCTCGTAATCTATTCTTCAAAAACTTCTGCAATCCTTCCATCACCTCGTCCTCCACGCTACCTTTCTGCCATGTTAGACTAATGACCAATGGTCCCCCTTCGAGATTCACAACATTGCATCCGATCGGGGCACCGAACACCATTCCGCATTGAGAAAATATGAGTCCATCGAGTTTTAAAGAGGGCTCTTCAGGAACTTTATTCAATCGAACCACGCCAAGGTTCGATAGTTCGTAAGTTTCTGACCGCTCTGCAGACATTCCCGCGAGGCAGTAAGCTTCCAAATCGTCAATCTTCGCGACGTTTCGCAAGTGTGGGACTCCGCCTCCGGCTTCGATTCTTTGCAGATCTGCGGAGATCTCCTGCGTTATCTGACGTCCCATGCTGGCAATCAATGCTTCTTCTTCTGGTGATTCCTCTCTCGCATGACGGAGTCTGTCGAGGAGTTCGGCGTCCCACGTGGTGGTTATGAAGGCTACGTGGTTTGCGACTTCGCTCAGTGCGAGCTTGCTAAATTTCCGCAGCGAGTATGGAGTGTGAGCCTTCAGACCAAGTTGGTCATTTGTCACGACCGCGCGCGCAAGATAGCTGGCGATCAACCCGTGCAGATAGCCCGTGACGGTGATTTTCAGCCGGCGACTCGTTTCTAATACTCGCTGGACTTTCTCTGGGGGAATGGTCACGAGAAGGACGAGACATTTGTAGGATTCGATGGTGGGCATGTTGGGGAAGTTTCCTGTCCATATCTTTGCTTCTTTCTTGTCTGTGAGAGATGCTGTGTTGGGTGTGAAGGACTCGTATCCTGAGGGACTGATCTGCATCGCATCCTCGATGGCTATTGGTTTCCCTGTGGTGTCTGGTACTATATAGGGCCACTGCACACAACTTTTCTCAACAGTTTCTACTGTAGCTAGTGATAATTGCTCGTGCAAAGTTCGTTGAAAAGACGCACAGCTTAATCCATCGGCAATGGCGTGATTCGCTACAAAAAGTATGTACACCTTGTAAGTCTCATCTTCCATCTCGTGAACGAGAACACGAAGTTTCCACGCGGGTTTAGTTTCCTGGTCCTGGAAAAGCTGCTCGTGAGAAGCGCCTAGCTCTTCGCCAATACGCTTTTCCTGGGATAGAGCATCGCTGCTTGTGTCTAAAGCGGAGATTGATACGAGATCGTCCCAGGAAATCTGGGGAAGTCTTTTGAAACGGGCGGGGAGATTGTGGCTTTTTGAGCCGGGGAGCAGACCGTAACAGAGTGAGGGGTGCTTTTCTATGGTTTTGCTGAGAGCATGTTGGAGGCGGGAAATTAGTTCTTGCGTGGCATTGGGAGTGGTAGGTGTGAAAGTGTAGTGGGCTGTCACGGCGCAGGAACGGTAGAGACCTAGTTGGTGACGGACGGAGTAGTAGTTGCCGAGGAGTCCTGAGGTTTGGTTAGTTGAGTGGTTACTTTGATTACTTGACTGGATTGAATTGGATTGTTGTTGGCTGTTTTTCCTGGTGTTTTTTCTTTCTATGTGATCTGGTTTGTAATGTCTTGTATTATTTTATGCTTGGGTAACATGATTTTCGAGGTTGGATGTGTGAAGGTGATGCTAAACGTGATGGGGATATACGAATTTAGAATTTGAAAATGAGATCGCAACGCACCTGCTGGGAAGGTATTGGTTTCCATTGTATTATGGTCTAAACTGACTATTCGATTCGATGAGGTAGGATGATATAAAGAAACGAATAAGTCTTTCTTGAGCTCGTGAGGAAAGTCAAATGTTATATACTCTTTTCAGTGTGTGATCAATCGAGCTCTTGGGAATTGTATGACTCCGTTGCTATGCGATTCGTATTCGTGAATCTTACCGCCTTGGGCAGAACAGGGGTTGTGGTGCATGCATCTAGATAAGATACGCACCTACCTAGTTAGCTAGCGAGGTAACCTCGCGATGAATCATAATTTTGGGAATGGGGGAGTGAGTAATTGGAGAGTTTGTTGTCAGGTATTGGAATATCGGTAGGATATTGAGATATCTATCGATTGATGATAGGGGGCAGGTATAGATAGAACTCTTTATTATGTGGATGTACTAATACTATGTTTTTACAGTCTGTATTTAGGGTTCGTGGGAATAGGTTATGCTTCTCGGAAGATTACCTTGTCACCTTGTCACTTCATCTATTCCCTGTATGCTTATTATTACTAGACTGGATTGTGCGATCGTCTCCACGTTGTAGGGAGCGGGGAACGCGGTTAAATTTGATAGCATCACTACACTGCTACTTAAGCGCTCAGTGGGATAATAAGCGGTTGATCTTACAATATTCAACTTACTATTTTATGATTCTCATAAGATTATACTTCCTAGCTCTCTTAGTCATTTTCGTGGGATCACAAGAGAATGCTGAAGTAGGTATTCTTGTATACACCAATCTTTCTCTTCGTGGAGAGAGAACTTCGTGAATGGGTTTGGTTATGAGTTTCCTCTTCCACTTCCCATCACGCACGTTTCGAGAAGGCCATCCCGCAGCATTCGAATACCACAACCTCACAGAATCAGATGCCATTCGTCTCTTGATTATACATCCAGGTAGCCCTTCTTCTCCCATCAATTGTAGTCTCATACATACGAGTCTGAAGGCGTGTCGATTAGATATCTATGATGGCTACACAGCACTCTCTTATGTTTGGGGGGATCCAAGGACAAGGAAAATTGTACTTGTTAATGGAAGGCCGTTCTCTGTAACAGCTAATTTAGCAGATGCCCTAATTCATCTCCGCGATGCAAATCGTCCCCTGCGGCTATGGGCAGATGCAATATGTATTAATCAGAGTAATCTGGGCGAGCGTACCCAGCAATTGGGGTTGATGAGAGAGATTTATCGGCTTGGGGGTCGGACTGTCATTTATCTCGGCGAGTCTTCGGAGGAGGTAGATACGCTTCTGGATCGTATTGGGAGAGGGGGGGCAGATGCTAGGTTGTCAGAAATGGATGATTTTGCGTTTCGGGATGTGCTCTCGCGCCCTTGGTTTACGAGAGTTTGGACGTATCAGGAATTGCTCCTTTCCAGAGAAGTTGTGGTGCAGATTGGGAGGTGCAGAGTTCTGTGGCAGGATCTTTGTAGTGTGTTTTTGAATGGGGATGATATGCTTGTTGTTAATTCGGATGTTGAGGCTGGAGCATCATGTCAACAAGAAAAATCGGATACAGCGATGATCGATGCATGTACGCAAGAGTATGCGGCTCGGATTGATTTATCATCGCGTATGTCTTCCAAGTCTGTGGCTCAAACGGATGCGTATAATCTGGAAATATTGAGAAGTATGGATGTATCGCGACAGAAGTTTCAAAGTGGTGTTACTGGCGGATCCTCTCTTCTGAGTATTCTCGTATCGCGACAAGGGTCGGGAGTTTCCGATTTCAGAGACATCATCTATGGTTATCTTGCAGTTGCTGAAATTCGCCGTCCATACAGTTTTGGAATATCTTCATATTTAGATCCGAAAGATTATCTGCCGGTAGTGGATTACACCAAGAGCGTGGATGAAGTTTTTGTCGATGCGGCTTTTTACATTGCTATTTCTATCGAGCCACGACGACTGTGGGATATGCTATTTCATTCCGAAACTACGCATCCGCATTTGAAACGAAAGGGCTTACCAAGCTGGGTACCGGATTGGACTCTGGCACGAAATGACCTGCCGAATTCTAGCTGGCCGTTTGTGGGGAATCAGATCACGGACATTCCGGCGCCGGGAGAATTGAAAATGAGTTCTAAAGTGGGACCTTGGATCGTACCCGTTGATCCTCAGATTCTAACAGTATACTGTGATCTCCAAGCTATTGCCGTTGTGACCAAGACTGCTACACCGGACTTCTCTAGGTCAGAATTTGCCGAGCACAAACAGATCTTGATTAATGCTTTCCACGAACTTCTCGACATGTACAAAGACAGGCCCAAGCTTGACGCTCGACAGGTATGGGATCTCCACTTCAATTCCAAGCTTCGGAATCTCTACAAAAGTCTCCACGTATCGTGGGAATCCTTAGGAGTACGGGATATTTTCTGGAAGAGCCCCGATCTGCGACACTACAAACTTTTCATTAATGCCATGCATCAGGTATTCAAATATTGCAGCAAGCTTTGTGGAATCGGCGAGCTTTCTGAAGTCAAGCTATGGCAACTTCTGCATGGTTCTCCTATTGCTATACTTCTCATTGCGGCGATATTTCCATCCTGCGCGGATCTCATTAGTGAAAGAGCTTTTGCGCGATTCTCTAAATCTCCCTGGCTTGTGAGCATTGGGATTGTTCCCCGCTCGACAAACGTTGGAGATTTCGTGCTGCATTTTTATGATGGGACAGAGAATCATTCTTGCGGAGTCATACGACCCGTGAATGATTACAGGAATGCTCATCTCGATGAAGAAATCAGGACGAAAATTTCTGTTCACGGATTGAGCTCTGATATTTCGATATTTCACTGTGCTTATATTGGGAAAGGGTGGGTGGATAAAGGATGGGTGGATAAGAGCTGGAATGCGAAGACGCGTGGAAATAATGATATAGATACGCATATGGATATACAAACGCACAGCAATCTCAAAACAAACCCAGAGAATCCAGACAGCACATGGAATCCCAATTGGGATCATACCCTAGACTCATCTCACAAACCCTCAGAACCCAACCCCAATCTCAACGCACCACGAAAACCAGACGCAGATACGACTCAGGATTTGAGGTTTCCCTCAGACTCGGATAGATATCTCACCTCTGCAGAAGCGAATCAGGATGACCTTCGCATGTTGTTGAAACTTCGCGAGTTTATGTTGGATGAATATTATGAGCCTGTTGATTCGCTGATGAATCTCATGCGGGGATTTGATAGGACGGTTAAAATGGCGGATTTTAATCCGGTTATGATGGTTTTGCATTGAGTTGGTTTTTAGGGGTTTTCAGGAGAGGGTTCGTGTTGATTGAGACTGGAGTTCTTGGTTTCTGGTGTTGGAATGAATAATTACTGTGGTTATGGAAATTCGGAAATGGGAATGGAAATGGAAGAATTGATGCGGATTTGGTTTTATATCTTTTAATTAATGGAACTATTTCGAGCCTAGGAGAGAGGTTTTAGTAGGAGGTGATTGTTATAGAAATACTGAAGATTTATACATCGGTGTACAATTCGCTGCTTGAAAGATCGAGAGAATAACATATACTAATTGACAGTGGATTGATTCATTACAGGAGTACTCTCTGAGAGAACTGATAGTGGCTTCATAAAAGCATATTACAACACGACTTGCGAGTTACCAGTTACCAATTCGAAGTAGCAGCTTTGCCAAAGTTGCAGGATGGATATGAAGTGAATTCATATATCAGAAATGTTGCTAGCACAACGTTATTAGAAAGCAAACCTGGAAGATTTCTTACATGAATCATATCTGAATGATATATATTTCTGATTCTCTCTCCTTTTGTCCCGCTCAATATATTGCTTTAGAACTAACACTCGTAAAATCATAAAAATACAATAAAATCTAATGTATCAAAGGATTTGATGCAAGGGAATCAACCAAGAGCAACCATGTTGATCGAAATTGATACATCCTCAGACTATATCATAATGAAGAGGAACAGCCACGATGACCCATCTCCACCAAAATTTATATGAATCTGGGCGTAAAAAATCGCACCGAGCCATTTCCAACCACATCTACCGAAACCACAACAAATACTTCTACACTCAGCAGTCGATCAATCATCTCCCAGCTCAGAAACAAACCCCCTATTCAAAGAAACCAGCCAAACAATGCCGCCACTCCAAACAGCATACTACCCGTGACGGTGCAGTAACTAACCACACTGGCTTTACTACCTCCACTCTCACTCGATACACTTGTCGAATTCGAAGTATTCGGACTCGTGTTTATGAGTTGGAAATTATATACACCACATCCTGTATCTATAGAACCTGATCCCGTGATTGAAGAACTGTTGTCACCACCTGTAGATATGTTAGTTTTTTTTTCTTTTTTTTTCTCTTTTTTCTCTTTTTTTTTCTTTTTTTTTTCTTTTTCCAAATAGAAAATAAGAGAGGAGGAAGCAAAAACAAAAGTCAAAACTTACACCCAGAAAAAAGATGATCATAAACGATTTCGCAGTCGCTTGCGGAACTATTTCCCGGACAAGTTGTGGCTGCAGATGTAAAGGCAAGTGAAATGATGGAGCTGGAGGTGGAATCTATATTGTAGGTTTTGGCCGTGGATGAGAAGTTACTAGAAGCGATTTGGGTGCAGAGTTGGGTGGTATATTTTGTTAGAGATGATGTGTTGAAAGAGGTTGTTGTGCTGGAATCGGTGATACATATGGGTATTGAGGTTGCGGTGATGATTGTGAGGAAAATAGAGAGTGCTAATATGGTTCGTGAAATCATTTTGAATTAGCTGCTATGATTCTTTTATTTGTAGATGATTTGAGGATATGAGGATATGGCTTTGGATGATTATCGTGGTGTAAGGAGTTTCTTTGCAGACAAATTAAAAATTCACAACTTTTAGTTTCCAGAACTATTAAATAAAAGCAACCCGAAGAACAGAAAAAACTCCAACGTCATAACTCTGGTTGCTGCGGTGTAGATCTCAGTACATATAACTTTTCTAATCGTGTCGTTGGCTGTAGCCGTCATGGTGAATGAAGGATTGCGCCAGCTGCGGTCAGATAAGGCTGCGTGGGTGCGGCTCAGCAGGTGTATGAAATACATGGCCACAAGATCGATTAGCTCTGTATACTTATTTGTATATAGTTGTCATCTTTGACAATGCTTGATTAGGCTTCTGACACATCCAGATACAAAATAGGAATTTCTACGTCAAATTGTTGAAAACATGATTGCGAATATCACTTATTTAGCCAAGAATGATTCCAAGACGAATGTTCAACATGTTCAGTTACTCACTGTACATCTTTAGCCGAGGCTGTAACCGAAGATCATAGTTGCTACTCTTAAAGAGATCGTTTCAGAAATATTCCTTTTAAAAGGATTTAGGATTAGTCGCGGTAAACGTACTTTTTACTACTAGCCATGTAATGTTAGACCGACCCCAACTTTAGGCTCGTGCTATTCCTCCACGTTCTCGTCATTATAAGCGCCTGGTATTGCTGAATTTATTAAAAGAAGCTCAATTGATAGTATGATAGATGGAGGAAAAGAAGTTAGGAGATGATAACAAAATCTACAACGAAAAAATCTGTATAAAAAAAAGTAAAAGCAAAAAAAGACGTGACGCCTCAACATTAATTCATAAAGCCTATTTGTCGCAGTAAAGGATTCTAGAAAATCCTGACAGCAGGTTCTCATATTAGGTCACTGTGCACAAACTACTTGTTGCTCAGTTTTTCTCTTCTGCGCGCAGCAGTTTTGTGAATGTTGGGATGCGCTTCAGCCTCGGTGTAGGAATTTTCATGTCTGTATCAATTATGCATTGTTGAGGAAAGGCGCAGGAGGATCTGACAAGACCCCACGATACTTTGTATCGGAGTAGACAGTCATGTTTACATGTATGTACTTCTTGTCGGGGGATTATGCCGCGGCGAAGCAAAGATCCCAGAGGCTGTTCCAGTTTTCGATTTCAGTTTGCTCCCTGTGAAGTGCGGATGCAACTTAAATAATTTGATGACCTGAAAAAGTAAATCCCCCAATTATTACGACAGAACAATAGAACTAGCTTGGTGTGTCAGTACTGTACCAAAATTCCGCGTAGGAGGTTCAATCAATAAGATATAGACTTCCATCCCAGTATGCTGATAATGAGAAGAAAGAAAGAGTTCCCACCATGGTGGAATAGTAGATGTTGCTTGTGGTGAGCACTCATGCACTTTCTACACGCCCTAAATTTTAGCGAATTTGACCTCGGGAGATTCAACCGCCAATGTGATATGGTCAACAAAACTCATGATCAACAATGCTTCCCTCGATAGTTCATTGCAGAGTATTTGTGGCAATTTATCTGCTTTTTGTGCTTTCCCATATCTAGAATGGCTTATGGTATCTTAGTGAGTTATTGTTGAGAGACTTGTTGGTATAATAAATCACAATGCGTGACCTGAGCGAGGACTAAGCTCAGCTTCCTCCGATGGTTAGATGGTACATTGCCATCTCTGACAGCTCCCACCGAGCACGAAGATCAGGGCCTATCGATTCACGTGTGAAATATTGACTATCAGCAATCTCTCTTGTTGTATTTCGCTTGCTATAGGTGAATATATACAATATAACTGTCCGGTGTGTCTGTTTGACTAGCGCGAATTTGTAAAATATGTAAGTTCTCATGTACCCCGCTGAGCATGCCCCGCCAAATTTCGACAGTGGACGTTGACGTCAGTACATAAATTACAACATGGCAATACTTAAACGCCCATTATTTGTCCAATTGTTGAAATACACTTGAATGCCAAAACTGTTACACAAATGTATGTAATACTACATCATTGAAATCCATTCAATCTATCACCAATAGTAATCTGTCCGTATTCAACTCGTCAAATTCTTGCCTTTTAACTCTCAAGAAACACTTGCTTCCTCAGTAACCCTATCTTCTTTCCTTTACCTCTTTCTTTTGACCCTCTCGAGTCAAGTACAAGTGTACATCAAGGAAAACGAAAACAACAAAGGCTCCAGTCAAACAGAGCCATCTATTTGCTTCATATACTTTTCTAGGCGTAGACATACGGAAGCGGATGGATTGATGCTGGTTACGAGATCGCTGGTGCTTTTGTTCGTATGTAAGAGTTGTCGAGTGTTTGAGACGACACTGAAGGAATATATGAGATTGAGCAGCTTTAGAACCGAAAGTATGGTATCGGGGTGAATGATGATCGGTACTCAAGTGTGGTACTGGACTGATATTGCAATGGAGGTTGCGGGATGACGGAGCCCGGTGCAAAGAACGAACAGTTGAGATGATTGGTGTTCGAAACAAAGTCTTGATAGTGCTCATATTTATCGTAATTGACGATGGATGAGTACTTTTCACCGTTTTTGTTTATAGGAATTCTGGTATGGGATGAAGTTCGAAGAATAGTGTGGGTGACAACTCACAGTGCCGGAAGCTAGAAATAGTTTCTCCTAGCTTCACATTACAAAGTTGCCTCCCGATGTCAACTTTTTCGTGGCTGCTGGAGATTTTCGAATGTTTTTGGAAAATCAATAGCAGATTCTTTTCGTTTTTAGTATCTGATTATTGCTCCATTTCACTGAGTACATTGAGGAATGTTTCCTCATTCAATAGAATATGTGGCTAGTGTTTTTATCAATGTCTTCCTTACTCCCAAATAATGGCTAATTATCGATTATATTCGTTGAGTGATATATATCGAATGTTTCTAGTGATTCATACTATACCTCAAATCTCTCCAAGCAAATTGAGAATTAATTCATCATGTTCTTCTCATAATCAACACATTAAGAGACTTTATTCCACGAGGTAAGATGGTACATCCACCTCTTCATCTCTACTCTTAACCTTTCAATACAATCATCCGAAAATTCGAAATTTAATACACTACATACATGCGGAAGTAAACGTCTTCGCGGAAAAACATACTAGGCCACGTCGTGGAACAAGTCATGCGTTCTGACGAGCGCTATTGACACTCAGATTCATGTATATGACCTCGACTTCGACTTTCCGTTTGAAAAAATTGCTTCGCGATACTAACATAGTGTCAATCTTCTGCCTCTTTCCATTTTGTCTCTGACCTGAAGTTTCTCATTTCTTCGCAAGGACAGTGTTATTGGCAGACTCAAATGTCTGTCTTCTGTCCCCGATGTGCTTTTACCTCAATGTACCAATAGACGAAGGATTCTTGTCTTTCCGCGAAAGTTATAACACTTCAAGGATACAGAGAGATTGTATTCTCTTGGTGAGGATAATTTCAATGTTTTGGCAAAGAGTTCAAGGATATGATCAGATTATGGTTTTTGTTCCCTGGGAAAAACTCACAAGTCCAAGGACATGCCAGAGTTCCGACCGATTGAAAAGGGGATTCAGGCAAGACACAGTCAGATACTAATTTCTGTTTTCCGGAGAAGAATATAGCGCTTCAAGGCTACAACCAAATCAGAACTCATATCTGGAACGCAGGATCATGAGAGCATATTCAAATTGTGATCAATTAGAAAAAAGACACCGGCATCTCATCACATCAAGAGCACGATCAAGTTATCATTCGTTGCAGACAGAGCAAAGCCTGAAACTCCATCATGTCAAAGAAGGACACAGCCAACTTGCGAGTTACCAACAAAGAGTCCTCTAGTACTTTCATATCTCCTCATACCATGCACACATCCACCTCACAATCCAGCACCCCAAATTATTCCATATCCACTCTCAACAGCACACCTAACCCGTGATCGCAGTCCCAAGTCTTCAAATTAAAACCATCCCACCAGATTAAAATCTCTGCTATCTAAACCGCATCTCCTTAATCCCACATATTGCACACCAGATCGAAGTCCTGCAAACAAGTATATATCTTACAATGTGAATTACACTTTACAGACAAGCACACATACTTATATTCAGATACAGAAGTATATACCTACCTGCATAAACCAACCACAGCATGAAAAAATCCATGAGTAAATCAACCCCATCCCATTACTCCGATTCCAGAATCCGAAATGGGCGATCAACTAACCAACTAACCAACCAAGCAACCAATCAATTACCCAATTAACCATAAAAAATCCATCTCAACACACATACCTACTCACATCACACGCGCAGAACCTCTAATCTCCCCCAACTCCAATCCTAAATCCAGCATATCATATCATATCACATCACATCACATCAAATCCCCCAAAAATTCAAATCCTCCATACAGCCATACATCCATCCATCCATCCATCCATCCACTCACTCCCCCCTTAGCAAAGCTACCTACATCTATACCCATCCAAACCCCCATCCATCAACAAACCCCCATCAAATCATCAACCCAACCCAACCCAAACCAAACCGAATTAAAATAAAAAAATCACCGACATCACCCCCCAGCGCCCCTCCCCTCCCATCCTCTCCACCCATCCTCCCCACTTCCCAACCAAGCGAGCGAGCTCAGATCAGATCAGATCAGATCAGACCAAACCACCGGCAAAACACTTACCCGACGACACGCAAAAAAAGTATGAGACAGACTCCTTCCTTCCCTTTCTCTCTTATCTCATCCATCTCATGTCATGTCATCTCATCTCATCCCAAGAATATCACTCACTACATACCGATTTCTTTTTTCCCTGTTGCATATCGTATTTTTGTTTGTTTCCCCTGAGGTATCTAGTTATTCACTTGATTCATCTATTTATTAGTTGCTTGTACCAGAATCTGGAGACATGGAGAGATGAGAGGAAGATTGCTGGTTAGTACATGAGAGCGAATATAGGTGCTGAAATGTATGGGGGAAGAAGAGTATATTTATTTACCCCGATTCAGCAATGCTAGAATCATGTAATACCTCCGGCTACCAAAGGACCCTGGAATGATGAGCCGCTTCTAGTGAGAATAGGATGCTCGCTTCGATTGGGATATCAGAGGATAACAATTGCAAGATCATAAAGTCGCACAAGTATAGACTGATTAATATATGTTCATTAATAATATTAGCAATGTTTACCTCTGTTTGTAGACTGCTTGGATACAGCTCTGAAACGCCTTGCTGAATAGCTGGCAGCTGATCATAGTGTAATCACCTCACTCCATTCACCCAGATGTATCGATTTTTCCATGGCCTAATCAATATCTCCATCCATCCCCAACCTAGTTCATCCCGAAATTTGTACCTGCATTAGCATAACCCATTAATCAATACGTAATAATGTGACTAAAGTGCCCCGGAACTTGATTCCGACACTTGTCACAATCCGCCCTATACCCCATACTGAAGCTTTTCTTTGTCCCCACACCGTCTAAATTTCCTATGAGCTCCCCAGTGGATCCATTCCAGTTCCGCAAGCTATGTTTTGAACGAGTATGGCCTTTCTTGTGAGGAGTCGGGATTTCTTTCTCAAATTCGGGAGAGGGAAAAGAGGGTTCGACTTCCATTTGCATATCGTTGATTCCGTTGACAATGACACTAGGGCTCATTTCGCCTTCGCTAATGGGGCTGGGTAGGCGTCGACCGCGACGAAAGCGATCGATGAATGTCTCATCGACGAGATTTGGCTCGGAGAGAATAGGGCGGAGTGGTTTATCGAGTCGGGGATAGGCGGAGAAGGAGCTATGAATTGGGGTAGGAATTCGGTTGGCTAAGCTAATAGAAGAATCTGGCTGAAATAGACCAGGAGCTAGATGCATGCCACTATCGGTCATATCGAAATCATCTGAATAAGTTGGCCCTTCTGACATTTGACTTGAAAATGAGGTTCCGCTGTTATTCATTTGTTCATCATCATGCGGCTGTGTGGCCGTTGTTGACGACGATGAGGTCCATGAATAGTGAGAGTTCGTCGGCTCTGCAATGATGGGAGTTCTCTCCGAGTCCGAGTCTGCGGGAGTGATTGTCGGAGGTGCTGGTGTGTGATGATTGAGTGCAAAAGCGGGTGCAATCTGACGTTTGGCATGTGGTGAAGATCGATGCGGTAGGTTCGCTAGATGACGTTTCTAATCAAGTCATACGTTAACATTAAGATCTTGTTGGTGATCTGAAGCTGAATTGAAAGCAATGCTTACATTTCTGTGAGCACCAAAGCCTGAAGTACTTAGTTCATCCTCATCATCTCTTTCGCGCTTCCTACTCGGCCACTGCGGTACGAACATGTCGATAAATCCTCCACGAGGTTGTCTGATGGATGTAAAGGGAATTGATGTATGTTATTGTGTAGGGTGAGTAGATAGTTGAGAAGGAGGTGGCAAGGCTGGAGAGGATCCAGCCGCACCTAAGGAGGGTTGTATTCAAACAAGTAACAATCAATGGACGTTCAAGACATTTGAATGAAGATGCAGGAACGTGATGGTAAGTTTGAGAAGAGTCGGTCAAAGGCCTTTACAAATCAATTGTAAATACTACAGTATAGACCCAAGTGGAAGTAAGTCATTGGTACCTAATTGGTAATTAGCTGACAGGGCTAGATAGGTCGCATCGTAAAATGGTGGTGAGTTTCATAAATGCTTCATCGTGTACTTTGATGTTTTGAGATCCTTCTAGGCTCACTTGGACACTAATAAATTTCTGGGGAAACATCTTTTTACAGTATAGAAATTGATAAGGCTAGACTCTTTTGGGTTTAGATCGATGATAATCCGAATCATCAGACAAGGCTGAAAGATTTCAACGTTACTATGTACAGGAGGTATCGTTATCAAGGGTCGATCGACAGTACCGGTAGATCTTCTTATCAATTCTGTCTCTTTCAAGATGGCTCGGATGGCTCTCTCGTCCGAAAAGATTTTCCTCACTCACGTTGAAAGTAATGGTGATATCTGTCAATGGTATACTTATTGCAATAAACAGCCTTTATTGCTATTCACAATCAGACGAGATTCAACAGATCATCCTCTCCATACTAGCTCAGACAAGAATGTACAGACAATCGCCCATGTATGCGATTTCAGATGAGAGTGAGGGTGTACAATGAATGACCCTCTTACTGTCTCTTTCAGTCATGTGGAAGGGAGAGAGTTCGAGAAAGTTCGCATACTATCGTCTGCAATTCCCCATCTAACATAGGTAACCATCACCAATGGAATCTCGATTCGGAGATGCGTGAATATCCACAAGCAGTCAAACCGGCCATGAGAGCATCAGACTCCCATAAGCAATATCAGCTTATTTTGTCCAGCCTGGGTCTGTCCTGCAGATATAAACCTTCGTGAACGGGCATATTGTGGAGAGAGCGAATAATAACGCCGTGAGCATTTCAATTGATATACGAATGCCTATACACAGGATGTGTCCATCTACTACACACAACTTATACTCTATACAGGATGAATTGCAAGATGTTCTTGGTAGCAACAATTCAATCTGAAGTTTTCACGCTGTCAATAAACTAATAACCGTTGAATCTATATCCATACATCAGATCAGATGGATACATACTCACTTTAGACATCTGTCAATCTGTCAATCTGTCAATCTGACATGTTCACGGAATGCGACGCGCAGACCTAAACCCTTGATATTACCAGTACTAGAATAATCATTCAAACCTTGGAACCCTTTGATCAAATCCGAGCTTTCTTCTTGGCTGAAGATGCCTTCTGCATATCTAAAATTATCAGACAACACCCAAACTTTCATTTGTCAATTTAGTCCGAGCGTACCACTTTATGAACTTTTTCCAGATCCACCTATAATTTTTGACCTTGACTCACTTTACACAACAGCTCGACAACGAACCAACTCGATACAATCTCACACAAAAAAATAACAACATTTGTATTACCATTGATTTAAAAATTCAAGTCAGCGTCAGACAAGATCTATAAGATCCTCCATCATATTTCCCCCTTTTTATATCATATTAACATCTCAAACAAGATGCCTCAACTTGACTTTGAACCCCTCGTCACTGACGACACTCGAAGTATGACCCCGCCAAAAAATCGAATTCCTTCTCTTTCATCAAATATAAATACTGATCTTCTTATCAATCTTGTAGTTCTGGGTCAAGACCCTTTGATTCCTCCTCAATTACTCGTTTCCGAAATCCCCATCACAAATGATTCTCTCAAGACCGTTGTGCAAGGTCGTAAAGATGCCGTCGAGATTATTATGGGTAGAAATGACCGTCTCTTGGTTGTCGTCGGTCCTTGTTCCCTTCATGACCCCAGCACCGCTATCGAGTACGCAAAAAGACTGAAGGATCTTTCCGATAAATTGTCGAGCGATCTTTGCATTATCATGCGTGCCTACCTCGAGAAGCCCCGCACAACTGTCGGATGGAAAGGTTTGATCAACGACCCTGACATTGATGAGTCTTTCAAGATCAACAAGGGTTTAAGAATTAGTCGTCAACTCTTCTGCGATCTCACCAGCGCCGGCATGCCCATTGCAACTGAAATGCTCGATACCATCTCCCCTCAATTCCTCGCAGATTTGATCTCCCTCGGTGCCATTGGTGCAAGAACCACCGAATCACAATTGCATCGTGAGCTTGCATCAGGTCTCTCTTTCCCAGTTGGATTCAAGAACGGTACCGATGGAAGCTTGGCTGTTGCAATTGATGCCATTGGATCTGCGGCTGCCAAACATCACTTCATGGGTGTTACAAAACAGGGTCTTGCTGCTATCACCAGAACTAGTGGCAACGAGCACGGATTCGTTATCTTGCGTGGTGGTACCAAGGGTACCAACTTCGATGCTGAGAACGTCAAGCTCACCAAGGATACTTTGACCAAGAAGAACCAAAAGCAAGCTATCATGATTGATTGCTCTCACGGTATGTCTTTTCTACACAATCTCACATGAAAAATTCTCTAACAAGCCTCCTAGGAAACTCGAACAAGGACCACCGAAATCAACCCAAGGTAGCCCAAGTTGTCGGCGACCAACTCCGTGCTGGTGAAAAATCCATCATCGGTGTCATGATCGAGTCCAATATCAACGAAGGTAATCAAAAGGTTCCTGCCGAGGGACCATCCGGTCTCAAGAAGGGTGTCAGCATCACCGATGCTTGTATCAACTGGGAATCCACCGTCGAAGTCCTCGAGCAACTTGCCGATGCTGTCCGAGAACGCCGCAAGCATTCTTCTGCTTAGATTTACGGGGGTATATGCTTGAACGAATAAAAAGTGCTCGGTTAAATTTTTATTGGGAAAATATGCGAAGTATGGCGTATAATGGAGTTTTTACTGCTCGTCACGATTTGTGAAATGGTTCTTCTGGACATGTCGTGGACCTTGAGAGCTTTGATATCAAGAAGAAGAAGAAAGACCATATTCCTTTTGACAAAATGTTCCTTTGCATCATGCTATTTTTCACATCTGGTAGTTACTGGCGGTGTTTCATTTTTGGGTTGAATCCCATAAAAATGGTCCTGGATATTCAACTTCATCCTTTACGAAACGAAAAGTCACAAAAAGCAAAGAAGACTGATCTTGATCACAGATATGGTCATCATAATTGCGTGAGAGGAGTCAGCACATGAATTGAAAAACATTGAAACCTACAACAACTAATAACGCCTTCGCTCATCCAAGTCATGCATGCAATACCCTTTTTTTTTTTATGACTTTGTGCGTGCATGAGTAATACTTAAACCAAACAGAGCCCAGATGAGATTACAGTAGACATTCAAAGTCTACTACTTTTGTCCGAATCCTTGATCGCTACAATATTCTCCACCTTCTCAACAGCACCGCTCTCCTCTGCCGGCGGCATCGGAGCAACTTCATCCACAACCCCCTTGACAACTCTCATATTCACAAATCCTTCATCAGGACTTGCCCACGCAAAATCGCGATACTCTCCAAGGATTTCCCTAACCCCTTTCGCTAACGCTTCCGTCTCTTCTCTCCTCTTCAAACTCCATTGCTTTTCCGCTTCGGTGACTTTTCGTCCGGGTATATCGATCCCGTCCAAGATGCTGTTCCACACTCGTAGAGTCTCCTCAAACTCTCCTATATTACTCACACCCATGAGGGATACCCCGATAGGCTCCGAGCCGACTTTACCATCGAGAGCCCAGCGTTCAAGACCCCACCGTATAGCCACAACTTCCAATCGCTCCCCTTGTTCCTCCACCCATCGCGCCGCCTTCTGAACTCGAGAACGGAGCTCCTTGGGCGCTGGATGCCAGTCCTCCTTCCCGGGCACGGGGACTCCGGAGCTGCGTAGAAGCCCCATGCCCAGGACCGAAGCACTGGGCACACAATCCACGCCTGCTTTGCGGAGACGCGCAAGCCCGCTGGTATATAGAGAGTGATTCTGGATGGTAAAGTTTGCATAGCTCATTACGCAATCGAGAGGTTTGCCCGTCTCGCGCAAAACCATTTCGGCGGTGGAACAGAGAAGCGGGACGGGATATCCTGAAACTCCAATGTAGTGGATGATGCCTTGAGCCTGGAGCTCGCGCAGACAGTTTATGGCCTCGAGGACTTCCGAGGGAGAAACAAATTCGACGTCGTGGAGATAGACAACATCGAGGTAGGTCGTGTGGAGACGGGCGAGGGAGCGGGAAATGGAATATTTGATCCATGCGGGCGAGTAGTCGAATTCAGAAGCGGCGATGCGACCGCATTTTGTTATGAGGTAATAACTGGAACGGGGGTAATTGGCGAGGATTTGTGGTTGTTGGAGGGCGCGACCTTCAGGTGGGTTAGATTGTGAGTTTGAAAATATAGAGCGGGGGGGCAAAATCGACAGAAAGAGAGAATATATCCTTACCTAGAATTATCTCAGAGGGACCATAGTATGGAGATGAATCAAAGGCATTTACGCCCGATTCCAAAGCTCTTTGCACAATAGCATTTGCAGGGACTGCGAAGGGATCGGCATTATATTGAATATTGAACGTTCCGGTGCCGCAGATGAGAGGTGGAAGAATAGTTGAGAGTGGTGGGCGAGTTGTCATATTGAATGTGGGTGAACCGAATGTAGCCGTGCAGTATTGTAGACTGGTTTTTGGAGAGTACCTATGTTCGAGCGATGTGAAATGGACAGAAAAAGAAAGAATGTATGTAGGTAGGTTTGAAAAGAAGAAAGAGTGAAGCTGGGAGAAGAACAAAAATAAAAGAAAGAATGAAAGAATGATTTCAGTTAGTCACCTTTTTTGTGAGAATTGTCAATGTGCTGCTGCCACGGTCGTTTGAATGATTGTGAGAGACCCAAAAATGTATTGGAGGCTTGTAGGAAGACGTTATAGTGGGGTTAGATTGTTTTATCCCTCTTTCTGAATTTGTACTACCCCTCTTGGCAGATCTCACTGCAAGGAATGTCACAAATTGGCCTATTAGAATGGTTAAGAGGTAACCTCTTAATTGAATGAATTCAGCCTGATTGTATTTGAGATTTGAATTATCCTAAATAATTTGACTTTATTACCCATTCTCATTATTCTTCTTAGCAGAAATGTCAATGCCAATTGTACCTGTGACCCCTCGATATCTCAATTAGTGAAGCGAAGCCAGTTGTTCTGGGTGTGTTCCGTTAGGTACCTAGGCTGGGGTAGGGCACCATTGATAAGGTTTTTCCAGCCACAATCCGACAAGGGCGTAGGTATTCCAGTTCGATAGGTACCTACCTAGGTAGGTAGATCTTCACGTCGAAGGCCATCTTTCTTTTCTGTCTAAACTGGTATCATCTCAACTCATCGGGTTTCATCTTGCAAGTAGAAACCTACGCGCGTGTGTAAGAGAATTTGGAGAGAGAAAAAAGAGGAGACGAGACGAGACAAGACGAAACGAGACACATGATCTCGAAGGGAAAAAAGTTCATGCGAACGATCCATCTGATCTCGCTGGTATCTTCCAAGACCCTGTTGATCTTTCGATTATTCAGAGCCAACCGAGCCAACCCGATTATTGACCGACTCTATGGTAGGTCGCGCGATTAGGCGATGACTGGATCTCTCAACAGTCAACAACCAGTCTTAGTGGGATCAGGAGCCCCTAACATAGTGAGAGGCCTAGAATCATGGGGAAAATCATCTTATGTGTTCTGTGTTAATGTTCGATATGAGCGTTACTTTCATGTTTGCCGACCGTCTCATAATCATCATTTATCATTACTCGTAATCGATCATTGGTGTTAACGGCGGAGGAGATGTTATATCTACTTTTTGGTGCATTGCATGATTGATCTTCTGTTCCAATCATGCGAACTTGAAAAGCTGATCTATGCAATCTCAACTATTCATCGAGAGCATTTTATAGCTTGTTGAAACTTGGCGGATCCCAAATGCCTGGGACTGTGATTATACCAAGGATAAAGTACCTACCGGTAATGTATGTAAAGCACGAAGCCCCTCTGCCCCTCAATTTGTTCACTGAAAGATATCGTGTCAAAGTCACCTCCAGAAAGAAATGCTTCAAATATACTGAAAAGTGGATGATGGTATTAAGGATTCATCTGTATGTATGGCAGAAAGGAGTTTGCGAAGGGAACATCTCCCTTGATGACTGGACTGGTACTGATATTCCCAACATAATGGAAAGAAAGTACAATGAATCCCCTCTCGAAATTTGGGACAGGACCAATTTGACAATCATACAGTCAGTACCGATACATGACAGGCAGATTTAAAGCCAGGCACAATAGTCCAGATTCAGAAGTTCCACTAATTAATTACCTACCTAACCTCGGTTTGACACTTCATCAACGCCAGAGTAAGGTACGACCCGAACGAAGGATTAGATTCTAGATCGGGATCAACGGACGGATCTTACCTGTCTGTCGACCTAATCTTCCAAGCTCAATCTTCTAGTACCGATGTTGGAAAAGTGCGGTAACTAATAAGTCAATTCGAATGGAAATGTCTATCTAGCGAAAGTCAAATATTGACTAAACTTTGAATTTGAGGGAAATAGCAGGAAAATGAGAAGAGAAGAAAGGAAGGGAAAGGAAAGGAAACATGAGTTGGTGATGAGGAACTCCGTACAGAGGTTCCTACTACTCATTAGCATGTACGATGTAGATGGTATTGAAATGATGTTGAAGACCAGACACATGGAACCTGGGTAGGTATTATGTTATGATTGCATGGATAATATGATGGCTGGTTCCCTTTTCCCTGATGGCTGAAAACGGGCGCATTTGACGTGAACGCTTGGGAATTGTGATGGCTAAGTACCGAAATGTCCCTGTCTTGGTACAGACACAGACACAGACACAGACACAGACACAGATGTAGATGCAGATGCAGATACAGTAGAGATAGAGATAGATAGAGATGTGTGTTTATACAGCAAACATGACTATATACCCGAGCAATACCTAGTAGATGATAATATTCAATTGAATCTATCGGTTCTGCCCTGCACTACTAAATCATTCGTACCTGCTTTCACTGCATCGGAAAGAGCGGCCACCACGGCCTTACAACCAACCCATTTTTATAACCTTTGACCTATGATATGGAATCCGTCTGGCCACACGACTAGTAAATTTATTGATTGATTGATTGAATAGCTATGGATTGTAAATCTTGATTGCCATTCTTTATTAATTCTTCAATTGTTCAATTCATCTATTCTCCAATCTCTCAATACCATACTTGCTCTCTCAACACCACTCTCCTCCACACGACTTTCCAAAAGAGAATCCCCCCCTTCCAACTTTCTCCTGCATTGATTGATTGCATTGTTATATTAAGGCTTGGTCCATCTCTACCTCTACCGTCATAACGCCCCTAGAAATTTAACTTTGGACTTCTCTTACCCACTATTCCATCATAAAATTCAGGAGATCTCCAATCTCGTAGGGATATAGGGATCTTGACGATTAGCTACAGGAATACGAGTAATTATAAGAAAGAAAGCCACTCCGCCAATCTTTCTTCCGGTTCCCTCCATTTACAAGTTATCCAATAAGTTCTGCTACTTCCTCAGGAAATCCATCATCTGGTCAAGAAGAGGAGTATCACAAGCTGGACCCAGACGACTTTTCCTTATCTTCAAGGTCGCAGCTGATTGTATCTTCTCACCCCTCTTGTCAACAACAAAAAGGGTACCCAACTCGTCTTTATCTGAATTTACCTAGCTCGTGTGATCCAGATTGGGAGTGGAACTTTACTGTGGCTCAGGCGATATAATAAACCTTACAATCACAACTCCCCACGCTTGCCGAGAACCTGCATAAATTCACAACATTCACTCAATCTCAAGAAGTTGGCAGCGCATGCCAACTCGAGACTTTATCTTGGATATAGTTCTTCCCAACCCCAATCCTCGATGAACACTTGATTTCGACTTCTGCGGACATTGCGACTGCAAAATGGGTCAGCACCAGTCGCGGGACGACTCGCATGGCGGGGATAGACATCGACATCATGGCGTCGGTACGAATGGGCCAACTTCTCCATCTGACCACGATCCATATTCTTCTCGTACTGGCAGAGGCAGCAGGCGAAATCTCGTAGCAGCTATTGTGGGGGGCGGATCAAACAATGAAGTGCCGGAGAGGAAGGAGACAGCAGCCGAACGACAAATGAGGAGACTCGAGAGGGAGAGGGTTGCAAGAGTAGAAGAGCGAGAGAGAAGCATTAGGGAGGAGCATGTAGATGGTGGATATTTGGTTACAATGGGTGTCTACACTGGCCCAGAAGATTTCAACAAGGCAATAGTAAGACAGTTGATGGTATGTTATAGACTATGATATTTGATGCCTAGTCATTATGCTGACGTGTACGAGATTGAGCGGCGAGTTGCACCATTTTGGAGGGGGCTAGATGATTACGAGAGTGATTGGACCGAGCATCAGTTGGTCGCTGCCGGGCGAGGCCTTCCCATTCCAGCCGCTGATGAAATACCTTCCGAAGACAGTGCTAGGCCTCATTCTTCCAATTCCGCGAATGCACCAAACTCGAACCTCCAAAAT
Source organism: Botrytis tulipae (assembly GCA_004786125.1). Classification (NCBI taxonomy): domain Eukaryota; kingdom Fungi; phylum Ascomycota; class Leotiomycetes; order Helotiales; family Sclerotiniaceae; genus Botrytis; species Botrytis tulipae. The sequence continues at coordinate 87,271 of PQXH01000110.1, forward strand.
TTGACTGTGCCAATAGCTTCACGAAGCCAGTCTGCTTCATATGACACCTCTGTTGGTCGCTCACCGTCACACTCATCTTTCAATACGTCATCTCCGGCATCGCCCCTTAATGCACCTGCCACTTCTACCTCTTTGCTTCGACCTCGAGCTAAAACGTTAGGCCTAAAATCTTCATCAAAGGAAACCTCGGCAACGGATTCGGGACCCCGTGAGATTCAATTGCCTAGAGATTCCCAAGTAAATGGTCAAGCTATCGAGGCTTTTCTGTACAAAGACGCTGTTGAATGCTCAATATGCTTGATATTTTACCCTCCTTATCTGAACAGGACTCGATGTTGCGACCAGACTATTTGCTCGGAATGTTTTGTGCAAATTAAGAGACCAGATCCGCATACGCCAGAACACCACAGTCCACCACAACCCGCGCCCGATCAAGCCGAAGATACAGAAATGCTGGTTTCGGAACCAGCCGCTTGCCCTTACTGTCAGCGACCCGAGTTTGGCGTGACATACGAACCACCGCCTTTCCGCCGTGGCCTTGTTTATGCAAAGCCACCTCCAGAACTGGCCAACTTCTCTTCAGCCATGTCATCGTCGTCATCGATCAGTTCACCGCCTATAGCAAGTCCGGGGCTTGCACCAAGAGGCGACAACAGGCGTCGGGCCACTTCATTATCAGCTAATGATTCAATTGTTATTACGACTGACCGCATCAGACCGGACTGGTCGGCAAAGCTTGAAGCTGCTAATCTGCGAAAGGCCAAAAAGAACGCCGCCGCTTCGGCACTACACGCAGCTGCCTATGTACTTCCCGGAACCTCGGAAAACCGCAGCTATGTTTTCGGACGAAGTCGCTTCGGTAGAAACCGCAGCGATCCTGACAATAGTGGATCTGTCACTCCTTCGAACCGCGATGCCAGTTCCAGGACTGCAGCTGAGTCGTCCGGTCAAGCGCGTAGGGAAGGTCGAGATACTAATGCTGCTCGAAGAACGAGAGAAGTCGAGGAGATGATGATGGCTGAGGCGATTAGACTCAGTATTGTGGCAGAAGAGGAACGAAAGAAGAAGGCCGACAAAGAAGCCGCCAAGGAGGCTGCAAAAAATGCGAAGAAGCAGGCCAAAGAAGAGAAGAAGCGGGAGAAAAAGGAGAGAAAATCCATCTATGGCACTAACGGACATTCGGCTAGTTCGAGTATGCTGAATCTAGGAAACAGTCTAGCTGCTACTTTTACTGGGCGAAAGAGAGGCGATAGTGCCGCAAGCAATTTGGCTACAGAAGTGACACCCGAAGAAGTCGAGGAGCCCCCACAAGGAAAAGGAAAAGGTGTAGCTCGCCCTTATTTGGGTAACGACGGGAGTGCCACGGATAACGGACTTCTTGGTGCCCAGCAGTCAGATCCCTCGACGAGTTCTAGCTTGTTAGAGACTCATCAGTCTATTCCTTCACCTACAAGTCCTGACAAGCCGTCGCACTTACGACAGATGAGCACCGCATCTAGCGCCTCATCTTCAATAGCCGAGTCAGGTAACGGTACAAATCCCCGAGGCTCTTCTACAAGTATTGAAAGCCCTGGTGCTACAGAGACAAATGAGGGGAACGAAGATGGCGATACAGGAGCTGAATCTATGTTCAATTTTCGGAGTATAACGGCTATGATTGAAAAAGAGAATGACAACGAGAAAACGCTCGATGCGGTCCATGTCGAAAACGCACGTGAAGCATCGGGCTCTAGATGCGGAAGCCCTGATGAAACCGCTGCTCAAGACATGGATGTAAGCATTCAAACTTTACGACCTCGAGATTTTCCCCAGAAAATAGAGCCCAATCACCAAGCTCCAATGGGGCTCCAGATGCCAGACACGAAAATCGATACCAGTATTGTCACACCTCAGCTCACGCTTACACCAGATACTCCAGCTCTCATGAGTTCAGCAGAGGAGAATGGGAAACAACTAGGATCAAATATACAAAACCAATCCAACAACGAAATAACTCAGTAAAGAGAGTGTAAATTGACAGAGGGCGAGATTGTTCATGATGAGATGATACAATATAATGCGATGCATGAATAATTAGCGAAGTCGAATTGACACAGCGATGTATTTCCTTTCTGCACACTAGCTAGTACGCATGACCTACATGTATGTACGCAGCGGTACTTTTTTTTTCAACTAGCGAGATTGTGGATGGATGGAGTGTAGAGGAATCTGAGAGGTGATATCTTACAACTGTTTATAGGCGTAATTGGCGATGGATTCGTTTATTCAGGAACCGACACCGTATACTTCTATAGTGTGCAGCCAAAATTCACGGGCTTGTAGGTATGGGTATTTGATCGGACTCATGGTGCAGGAAGGCTGAATTTTTGGACTGGGGTTGGGGATGGGATGTGCTTGTGGGGAGAGGGAACATGGGCTACTTAGTTATGGATAGACTCAAATTATATTATATTATACAGTTTAATAATCAGATGAGGATAGTTTGCGTTTTTAGAGCGTAATGTGTGGATTGTAGGATACTAATAAATTCTATTGCGTCGACTAATTCTTCTAAGATTGCCCGAGACAGAAGTTTCTCGGGTGAGATTATTGACCTTCATGTACGAATCATTAGCTGCGTGGAGTCCGAATTGAGAGATTCTCTTTCTCTTCTCTACACAATAGTCCCATATGCAACTCGGTACCTACCTCTTCACTCGTAAGCCAAGGGGCGAGGAGGTTCTCTTAACGGAGTATCCATCGATTTTTGCATCAACGTGATAAACTTCTTCGTGAAGTCAATTTCCACGTCGAGATGAATGGGAGACCTTACATGGCCTATATTAGTAGGCATGTGCCCCGCCCCCGCAACATGAGGTTCTTTCCCCACTCTAATCGGGCTTGCTCGAACGTTTGTGTTCACTATTTTGTGATATGACCAAAAATGGATGTTTCCATGGCTGGAATCGATTGTTTGATTTTGAGTATTTCTGATGACATTTCATCGTTGGCGAATATTCTTAGCTTTTCTCTTCTTGAAGACGACTCCTGCCGCCGCAGGCTCGCTGTTCTGCTCTGTGGCTTCCGGGATCTGCTTTATATCGATTTCGACATCTTCCTGTGTCTCGGGTTTCACAACTGGTTCCTCCTCCCTTTTGCTATTCGCTAGAGGTTCCACATCTTCTTCGGACTTCTTCTCTATCTTTATATTGACACCGTCGTTTGTTTCGGGCTTCACATCGGGACCCTTGCCTTTACTGCTATGGCTCAACAAAGCATCTAAATCATCGTCGTTATTCTCCGTAGGATATGTGCGGATCGCTGTGCCCCATCTCCTCTTCTTCGCCTCTTTCGCTTCCTCATCTTCATCCTCAGCTTCTCTCTTCCGAACCCCCAACGCAAGCGCATCTGGTTTCGTCTCCCCACTCCCATCATCAATAACACGCTCAGAAGTGACCTGCCACTCGCCCGCCATAGCCAAATCCGATCTAAATTCATCCGGAACGCTCACGCCCAGCTCCGCCAATTGCGCCAATTGTTGTTTTCGCTGCGCGGCCGTCGCGGGGGGTTTCGGCGTCGAAGAACTGGGTCGCGACGATTGTGAGGAACTTCCTGCCTCGCCGCTTCCACTCACAATGCCGTTTAGACGGGCGATTTCATTTTTGGCGCGATCCTTTTCCCGCTCGTCTTTTTCGTGACCGCGGTGGAGATCGCGCAGGAATCGCTTGAGATTGCCTTGATGGCGCGGACTGGCTTCGTGGTTTGATTTCTCGAGCTTGGTATCTTTCACGTATTGCTTGCAGTGCTTGCACCAGTAACTGGGCTATTGAAAGTGTTAGAATGATTGTAGGTTGGAGGTGGATTTTGAAAGATACCGTTGATTTCCAGTATTCGGACATCTTATCGGGAAGATCTGAATTGCTTGATGAGCTTGAAACTATAATTGACGAAAATGTGATTTTCCAAAATTGTATATCGTCAAGTTTGAGAGAGGATAATATACCGGTATCGAGTGTGCTGGAACACTCGTAGTAAGTTTGTCAATTGGTAGTAGAAAGTGAGAGCTCGGATGGAGCTTATCAGCGCGGAGACGCGGCCGCTAGTCTTCAATTTCTCGGACCAGCTCCGCCATGCATCTTATGATGTCGAAAGGTCATTTACGAAAGACAGCTATCGCCCCCATACAAATATATACATCGAAACGATGTCTCTAGAGGCAACCTATCGCATGGCCATGAGTGCGCCGGGACTATCTCATAGTCTCTCGGCCTCTCTACCAAAAATCACATCTCGAGTTCTATTACCTAGAGCTCAAACCATTCTCTCTCAAAGATACACACAGCAGCAACGACAGCTCCATGTCTCTTCTAGAATAAGAGCGCCGAATAGTGGGTTGATGGGAATTAATAACTCGAATATACCGACTTCATATTTTCAGCGACCTTCCTTACCCGCAAATACCATTATTCGATTCGTTCCCCAACAAACAGCATGGATTGTAGAACGGATGGGAAAGTTCAACCGCATATTGGAACCTGGTCTCGCCATTTTATTGCCAATAATAGATAAGATAGCATATGTCAAGAGCTTGAAGGAATCTGCGATTGAGATTCCTAGCCAAAGTGCGATCACCACCGACAACGTTACTTTGGAGCTTGATGGTGTGCTGTATACTCGAGTCTTTGATGCCTATAAGGCTAGGTAACTTACCTTTATCTCTTGGCTAGGGAATACACTAACATATCTCAAGTTATGGAGTCGAGGATGCAGAATATGCTATCTCTCAACTAGCACAAACAACTATGCGTTCGGAAATCGGACAGCTTACCCTCGATCAAGTCCTCAAGGAGCGCGCCGCCTTGAACACCAACATCACAGCCGCTATTAATGAAGCTGCACAGGAATGGGGTGTGATTTGCTTGCGTTACGAAATTAGGGATATTCACACACCGGAAGGAGTTATGGAAGCTATGCACAGACAAGTTACTGCTGAGCGTAGCAAACGTGCAGAAATCCTCGATTCCGAAGGTCAAAGACAAAGCGCTATCAATATCGCAGAGGGACGAAAGCAAAGTGTGATCTTGGCATCTGAGGCTTTGAGAAGCGAACAAATCAATATGGCAAGTGGTGAGGCCGAAGCTATCTTGTTAAAGGCAAAAGCCACAGCTGCAGGTATCGAGGCAGTAGCTCAGGCGATTGCTTCTGGAGAGGAATCAGCTCAAGGGGCTGTTAGTCTCAGTGTAGCTGAAAAGTACGTTGAGGCATTTGGAAAGCTCGCTAAAGAGGGTACTGCCGTTGTCGTCCCTGGAAATGTGGGGGATATCGGAAGCATGATTGCTAGCGCCATGGCAGTATACGGAAAAGTTGGTGATGCTCAAGCAAAAACCATGGCCGCAAAGGTCTTGAAGGGGCAGAAGAGCGCCGAACAGACGAGTACAGAAAACGAGTCCCCAAATGATGAGATGAAGAGAAGCATGCTCGCATCTTTTGAGAACGCCACCAGAAAGTAAACTTACGATATAACATGACATGGGAAAAACGATGTGCTAAATGGCAATCGAGAATAGGGACCAGGGAAGTAGGAGGGGAGTTGAATGTATGACTATCAGCGATATGCGTTTTTGAGCGAGCCACTGTATATTGTATTTATTATGGCGGGGTCAGATGCTGCTGACAAAAAAACTTTTACCTACCCAAGTATTGAAGAGGTAGTCTTTGCAACTCAAACAAACTCAAAATACTCTCAACCATAAAATAAAACTCATTTAAAACCTACGATCTTGGACGTTCGATATGAAACGACGCAAGCGCAAAAAAAAAAACCAGATTCTAATTCAAGCTATAGATGTAGACCTCAATGCAATTTAAAGAGTAACGAAAAGCACCAACGTCATGTTTCTGATAATGCTCTGATATGCATTCCCAGATTTCATATCAAACATTTTTAGAACATCAAATTTCTCTTTCTTCAAAGCCCAAACTCCATCCCTACCTCCTCTAACGCTTTCCCAATCCACTCCAAGACCTCTTGATCCCTCGCTGCCGCTCCCATAGCCTTCACAAACAACGGATATAAGCGATGTAAATGTTTTTTGCCTTCACTCTCGACACCCGGTGTATCCGGGATTGCCTCGCCTTCACACTTCAACCCAACAAGCTTCTTGAGGATGTATAAAAGTTCTTTGCGCTGGGACAATGGTTGTGGCATGCGACCGCGCAGTGGTTGATCAGCAATATATGCGCGAAGAGTGAGGCCTGATCTGAGTATCAAGTATGGCGCAGCTGCTTGAGCAAGTTTGATGCGGGGCACAGAGCCATCGTTGAGGGTGACAAGAGAGATAAGTTCATCGAAACAAACGTAGCTCATTTTTGCACGGGGCGAGGGAATGGGATCGACAGTGCGACCTTTGCGGGGATGATATAAGGTGGCTAGTAGCTCCTGGCCGGGCTGCGGAAGCTCGCTGGGATGTGCAGGGTGGATGATAGACATGTGGAAGAGTGATTCAGTATAAGTGCGACGAATTCGATCGGGTATGACTTCGGAGCCCAGCGCGGGCGTAATGAGCTCGCGCAAGGTTAGGAATGATGCGATGTCGAAATCCTGGTCATCGTTGATATCGGCTAATTTTGCCGCAGCATCAAAATCTGCAGAAGTTATTCCAATAGCTATACTCACCGTTGATGCCCATATAGACCGTACGGCTTCGTCATTCAAGGTAATAGTTGGCATTATTGGCAGAATGGCACCCAGGATGGCAAGTGCTGACGTTGTGGCCTGGCGCCAAGGCGATATGCTCTTTGAAATTATAGGAAACGAGTACTTTGTGACAATAGGATTTGCAAGCGCGGACAACGAAGAAGATACTGCACCGCTCGTATATATGTCTGGTTCCGAGGAATGCGACAGAATCAGCTTTTCGGATAATACCATCGAAGCTTTAGACAGAGCCACGTATGTTGGCCTCTGGACGTTAGAAGTAGTGTCTTTCGGCACGAAAGCCAACGCAACAAATTCGGCAACTTGGCTAATTAAGGTAGCAGGAACTCCCTCAATATCGGTACGAATCATTTTAAGCGACTCTAAAACTTGAGACTGTAGTGGCGTAAGATACTCAATATCCGCGGAATATGTGGAAGCGTTCGCTTGTTGTATGGCTTCCCGGAGCAGAGTAAGCATTCTTTTAACTCGATTTGCATCGAGATCTTTTTGCACAAGACGATAAATCTCACGAAGAGCAGACACATAAGCAACCAGATAATCTTGGTTGTCAACACGTTTATCCAACACATCGAGGTTCACTGAAGGCAGAGAATCAGACCAAAGACTCCATGCCATATCAATTGAAGATCGGGTAAAATTTGTTTGTGTGCCCTCTTTGATATTACCACGGGAAAGGATTTGTTGTAAAGCCTTGAAGACAGCTGTATTGACTTCGAGAATCTTGAAATCCAGCATTGTTTTGAAATGTTCTAAGAGGGTTTTCCAAGAGCGTTCAAATGTGGGATGGTTAGTAAGGACATCCAAATAATCGGCCAATAGATTAGTAATACCGCTCAAAACCACGACAGTAGTTTCATTCCATCCTATCTTGTCTTTATCAGATACCGTGAGTGTCGGCGTAGGCTCAGTGATAGACTGTAAGTGTGCCTCTATTGAGGATAGTAACCTAAAAATGACCGATTTCAGGCACATAGACCATGCTACTGCGCTGAGCTGATCTCCGTATGCATCGAATATCCTTAGCAACGTTTGAATTGCGCCTGCAACAGTTAGACAAGGGCCCGCTCCAATAGCAGTCTGCACTCACTATTTCTGAGCTCCAATCTTTCATCTGCCGTAACAGATGTGAGTCGTAGCAAGAGAAGCATCCATAAAGCTGCGTCTGAAACGGCGCGGTCATCACCAGATGCCTTTTCAATTAGAGCTTCCTCGGTTGAATCTTCGATAAGATCAGGACTAAGTGAAAAAGAACTGGTTCTACTAGAAATGAAATCTGACAATACCCAGAAAAAGGTAACAGTCTAGAAATTATTAGAAATGATCGAGGAGATTTTTGGATGCGATTTACCGTCAGTGAAATATTAAGATCATCATCTTGCGTACAGAAATGGTAAAGAGTGTCGACAAGTATTAGAAAGCAAGAATTTGGTAATGATGAAAGGAAGTCAGAACAGATGAGCTGAAGAGAATTGAAAGCAGAGCGGACTAATTTAGCAGATCGAGTAGCAGTTACTTTGGCTTCGCGGTCAGAATTGATGAAGACACTGCCAAGAATTTCAAATGCAATGTCCCAACCACTGATTAGCTTCTCTCCACATTGCTCAAGAATACTTTTCAGGCCCTCAAGAATCGTCTTGTGAACTTCGACATCTGTCGAATGTATGCCTACGGTGACTTGTCTATCTTCCATTTGAAGTGGATGAAGGGCACGACTCAACGCTTGAAGTAGCATGGTTTGGACGAGACCTCGTCGAACTTCGGAGTCTGCGAGTGTAGAAGTTGCCGCTTCAATCACAATTCTAACAAGTATTTCCGCAGCTCTTAGTCTGACAGAAGTTTTTGCAGAGAGAGAACAAGAAGCAGAAATCAATTCTGATGTCAACATCTGCCATCCGCTAGCGCTAGGATCGTGTGTCGTCAATCTATCAATATTGATGCTTGCGATATCGCCTAATTTTGCTAACGCAAATAAATCCTCTTGATTCTGCGTAGAAGTTGCTGTAACAATACTATGGGCTCGTTTATGGGCATAAGACGGCCTTCTTCCCTCAGGCGATGATGGATTGGAAGGCACTGGCTTTTCTGGTATCTTCAGGATTTCCTCTTTGCTGAACAAGTCACAAAGAGCTGAAACAACAGCTACAAATGGTTCATTTGGAAAATCAATAGTACTTTCTAGCAATCTTGTAGCAGCAGTTTCGACTGCTTTGATTTCGGTACCAAAGTTTGCAAGTAATGCAGAAGTATTGCTGTCGTCTTGAATTTCTGGTCTTTGTGTGGTGGGAGTTCTCACGGTTTTGGAACTCGAGAATATTACTAAATCAGCTTGTTGCAATGTTCCAAGAACAATCACCCACGCTGATTCAAGTGTGGGTCCCAATGCGATCCCTAGATTTAGTAATGCGCGAAGGCAAAGCAAGTTGCGCGTGTTGAGCGACGAACTAGATGCATCAACGGGTACATGTCTATTTCGTTCAGGGTTGCTCACCAAACTATCAACACTTAATAGCCCTCTTGCGTTATTGAAAATGCTCGAGCTAGAAGACATATCAGCAGTGGGCGTTGTTGGACTCTGTACTTGAGTTGTAGTAGCTGTCAAGACATTGGACGGTACTGCCGCCTTTCCCAAGGTTGTCAAAAATGCGTCTCGTGGCGTCGCAAGCCGTAAAAGCCCTGCCACATGAGTAAACTTTTGGAATGATCTGACCAAGCCATGGTAGTACTCTTGATCCAGCGCCGCATAGAGAAATGTTGAGCAAGTTGCCAATATCGCAGGCCAACATTCGTCTACAATAGCAGCGCAAATCTTGACCTCTTGGAAGAGATGATGATCCTCAAGAGTTAATGGATTGATAGGAATTGGATTCTTCTTATAAGAGGAGCTCCTCTCGATTGGCTTGATATCGGGGGTACTAGAGCGTGAATCTGAAAGTTTTGGCTCAATTTCAGAATGTCTTGGACCTTTTTTTCGAGGTCGCTCAGGTACCGTCAATGGCAGAATAAATTTTGCGAGCCCTTCTGAAAAGCCACTAATGCATGCAAGAGTGAGGGCGTAGATATATGATTCGGGGATAGATGGCGCATCCGTCTTGTCTAGCTGATCGATACATGGTACCCTCATCGTACTCCATTGCGCACTCACTCCAGCGCTTGGCTCGGTCGAACTTACAGTGCTGCTAATGATACCAGGAACTCCACTAGCCTCGAGCATTGCTTGGTCTGAACTATTACCCTGGCTGGCAATTGGAATTGTGGACTGATGGCCGAGACCAATGATGGCAGGTTTTTCCGTGCTGACTCTAACGAAAGCTGCAACAAGATCTCGTAGTATATTTTTCTTCTCTTCTTGGGCATCGTACATGAAAAATATTCTCCTTATCAGAGCTGCTTCGGCAAAAATACCCCTCAGTACCTCCATGCAAAGTGATCGCTTCCACAAAGCAGTATCGTGGTCAAGCATGTGGGTGAGCAGACCCAAGGCCATTTCGCCTTCAGATGATAGAATACTCAAATGCCTTCTGAGAAGTGTATATAGAATTCTTGTGATCCTGACAGTCACTGCAAAGTTGAGCTTCTCTGAGAGTGCACTGATGATGAAAGGCATAACTCGGACTCGGAGTATATTCGCTTGCTCAGGATGCGATAAGAATATGTCGGCATGATTAGTCAAAACAGATTCGATTAGCTCGAGTCCAAAGGTTTGCGGGAGACCCGTTGATCTTAAAAACTGAGGCTTTTGAGCCTCCGTCAATAAGCATATGTCGTTGAAGACCCTGTATGCATCCAAAGCGGCGGCACGCAGTTGAATAATTCCATCTTCAGTTGGGGCCTCGCCTATAGTAGGCACCTCCAAAGCAATTTCTATCCCGTAATTAGAGAAACCCTGTGATTTGGCAATCGATTCATGAACTTACTGTCCTCTGTTACCACTTTGTCGAATACAGAGACGACTAACTGCTGAAGGGTAGCAGCGGCTGTATTAAGAACAATCCCATTCTTACTCGCCTGAAGAATGGTACATATATTTAGAGCTGCAGCTAACAGCTCCCCCTTCAATTCGTCTGCATAGTTTTGCAAAAGTGACGGTAATGCTTGGAGGATCTTCAATTGTACATCAAGACCAGCTGACGTAGCTTCTCGAAGTGCCTCCAAAACTTCTTTGAGCCTTGATTTAGGAAGTGCACGAGACACAACTAGTCTTTGAAGGCAAACAACTGCGATTCCAGTAAATTTGACATTTTTGGTTCCGCAAGCAATGAGGAAAGGTGTCACGAAGTTTGGTCGTTGAGTGAGGTCTAATTGCACATCAGTCACAATTATGGTGCATTTTCTGATGACAACATTGTATCTTTGTCTACAAACTTACCCGCAGCTATTTGGGCCTCAGAAGTTGATCGTAGACCCTTGATCTCATCCAAACTCTTTTCTGCAGCCTGACGTTGTCAAATCAGCAACGTAAGGGGCCTGACTGAATGGTGGCCGCGAAGAAATGAACTTACATTTCTAAGATCTGTATGCTTTCTTTTACTCTCTTGTATAAGGTTCCCAAGCTCTGAGGCGAGAATCTGCGCCGTCATGTTAATTGGTTTGCAATATTAACCTTTCCATTATTTTTGAGAAGACATAATGTTCTTGCTGAGGTGTATTCATTGGTTCAGTTGTCCTTTATCAACATGGACTGTAAATAGACATTTTGCCGAGGATTGACCGATATTGACCGCCCGGAATTCTTGGAGATCAACCCCGCGATCAAACCAGCCGAGCCGCCTTTCCTCAATAAAACTTATCAACCATTTACAACCTCTTGCCCTATTGCGCAACTTCACAACATTCGAATTTTCAGATACCGACACTTTATCTACCATCCAAAGCCAAGATTTCGAAAGGAAAAAGATGGCGAAAGTACCAAGAAACTTTAGATTGCTAGAGGAGTTAGAGAAGGGTGAAAAGGGTCTTGGAGCTGGTGAGTCGGATGTCAATAAGCATTGAAGTTGGACAACCTCTAATGATTCTCGTTATTCAAAGACGCTTGCTCTTATGGTCTGACAGACGGCGATGATTTGTATATGTCCAACTGGAATGGCACGATTCTTGGTCCTCCACACGTATGTTTCTACTTGTACTTATTAGTATATACTGGCTTTGAACTAATAACGGGCGTACCGATAGAGCGTCCATGAGAATCGCATCTACTCTCTTACCATGCATTGTGGAGAGAACTATCCCGATGTTCCACCAACCATCAAGTTCACTAACAGGATCAACCTTCCCGGTGTGCAAGATGATGGCAAGGTTAGCATACTATTTGGAGCGCCATGAAAAGTAGTCGGAGCTAACTGATGCTCTAGGTCGACCCTTCGAAGTTTGCATGCCTTGCGAACTGGCAACGCCACAATACGATGGAGACTGTCTTGACCGAGTTGAGAAAGTGAGTTTCACAACGTACATATTTGCATAGTGAAGATAGAGGCTTACAGTATCCAGATACATGGCATCTCCTACCAACAAGAAACTCCCTCAACCACAAGAGGGCTCTACATACGAATAAGTACCTTACGCATTTACTAGACGAATCATGACACGAGCAATTTTGAGATCACGGCATTTATTAGGCTGTGGAGAGACGGGTGATGCATATGACATTTCTTTAGGTTGATACGGATGCATCAGCGCGGCGAAATTGGGTTTTATATCCCCGTTATGATATTTACTAAATGAGAAATAAACGAATAAAACAAGCGGTGATTACTTTCGCAAGGCTGCAATAATATTCTCGAGTTCTATCCCCAATCTCTTTGAGCAAATGTCCGTAAGAGAATAGCACACCAGAAAATGTGACAGAGTAACTTGTTCATCTTGATTAGGAGCCATCGAATTCCTAAATCGGAGCTGGCTCATGCTAGACTAGACCTGAAACTTCTTCTCTAATTTAGCCAATTTCTTGTCATGTCTCCTTTTGCCCCTCTCCTGTTTCCATAGTTCTTTCTCCTTATCCACTATTTCCAGTTGTTTCTTAGACAGTTCGACAACCTTGAGTGCCTCGTTCACCATCAAATATTTCACATGAGCGTCGGCCAATTGCAGGTCTTTCTCCCAGAATCCAACTCCCCATCCCAATCCAGGCTGTTTCTTGTTCCACTTGTCTACACTCAAGCCCTCATTCTCCAACTGATCCTCAATCAGGTCTTCCCAAGTATTTTCTGCGAGAGCTATCTCCTCCAAATACTCTATTCTTTCACGAGAATTCACGCGCTTCTGTCTGGTGTCTATTTTGTCCCTCAAAACCCGGCTCAGATAGGGACTTTGCGGTTTCTGTATTCGAAGAAAGTTTGATACCATTGCTTTTGCAAACTTAGGTACGTGGCGAGGCCCAGAGAGTTTTTCGAATGGTAAAGGACGAGTTTCGAGAAGCTTAGGGACACCTGGAATGGCTTCTGGATAACGAATCTTAAGTTTAGGAGGTTGAGGCACGAGCGCGGATCTGGTGGCTACGGATTTCCGGTAGTGTAGTAGGTCGTATATCTTATGTCTTGAATCTGCGTCGCCATCGCCAGCGGCACGAATGAGTTCCTCTGCCTGGACAATGCCTTCGTCAGTATCGAACATATAGGCAATGATGTTTCTGAATGGTGCGAACGAACCTCATAGCCCGTTTTTAGTGCAGCGACAACAATCTTTGGGCTGTGTTCTCGTACATTCCGCCGGAATTGTTTGCGTACAAGATGTTTTAGTGGATGAGTCAATCCTTTAGGTTGGAGCTCAGTCGGAATAGGAACCCGAAGACATTGTTCGAGCAAGGTCCTGTATAGCGCAATGCCTTTGTATCATTTTAGCCTTGAATGTACAAGATTGAAGAATTGCGCTTACAGGCTATACGGTGACGACCTGATTTGCGGGGAATAAATTGGGCTGGCATTCATTTGTCGTTGGCTCATTGCATTGTGCAGCAACACACTTCAAAATATATAATGCAAACTTGATGCTTTACGCCCGCCCCGCCAGGTGATCTTGGCGAATTATCACGTGCAAACAATTCATCTTCAGCTTGTATCTTTCCCAAGCCTTCAACTTTCTTTGCCTATTGTCATCCAATTGAACAAGCAATACACAAAACTGTTTGCAATTTCTGGTTTGGTCAGTGTAAGAATTTAAACTGTCTAGTCAATACCTCCATGTTGCCAGTGGAAGGGATGATTCGCAATTTACCGGATGTCCTGTTATATGTAACATCATTTTAGATTTACAGAACTTAGGCGTGTAAACTTGAGTTTCGATTACCAAGTCATTGGAGATGTGGCATGGCTCATAACGAGCAACGGCCATTAGTAGTGGTCTTTATCGTAGCGGCTTCCCCACGACACAACTATGGCTGCCAGTGGTTCTTTCTTAAGATGCAGATATACCATCGTTGTTTATCACTATTTCAAGTTTGATCATTTTCTCTTCTTCCAGTACACGTATTGGAATTCGATGCTAGTTCCGACGTTCTACTTGCTTGTATTATTTCCTACTCTCCGTTTTAAATTAACCTGTGATTATTACCTATTTTACGATGTCTTCCACACACCCTATAGACCTTGAAGATCCGAAAATTATCCCTATTGCAGCATCTACCATTACTTCAAATATGACTAGCAGCCAGAGTCTTACTGATGATCAGCCCTCCCAAAAACCTCCCCTACGACCTAATGCCCCGACTGCACTTCCATCTTCCATATTGAGCGTCCCTTTGGGAATGGGCCGGAAAGTCGCCAGTGGCGATCGATCTTTCAATCCCAGATCGCGACAGTTGTGTGTTGTAGATATTCCTGGAGTTCGGACACCCCCACAAGGTTTTTCATTACAATATACACAAAAATCGCCATGCAGTACGGCTCCAATATCTCGGCATGCATTGCAAAATGATTATTTCGAAGGCCGACGTCCCTCAACACCAAGCCGACCGCGCGGCGGTCATAACGAGATCGATCTAGTATCATTAAGTGCTTCACCTTTATTTCTGACAGAAGAAAGTCCAATGCTGGCCTCCTCGTCAAAGAATTCCCATATCAGCTCATTTGAGTATTCATGTACCACCGATAGTATGTCCTCAGTTCGAGATAGAATAGTTGCCCCATACAAGCCACGCAAACTAAGCTCTGAAAGTCTCACAATGGTCAAGAAGCAGGGTAGAAGAAACACTGAGGGTATGGGCAAGAAACGTAAGCATCGATGCAGAGGGACCTGCAATCGAGGACTGGAAAAGGAGGCCAAGAAAATAGCTGCAGCGGAGCGGGACTACAACTCGCACTGGCTTCCTCCAACTCAGGTTGCGCCAACAGCCCTGGAAGGCGCGGTACTACCAAACACTCGTAGGGATCATTGCCTACCGAAGAGACTGGGTAAGAGAAGACTTATGTCTGAACCAGCCGCTCCAGTTGTATCAAGAAGATGGAGCTCAGTTGAAATTGGCACACGCCAACTTAAGCTTCGTCCGCTACTGAAGCCCAACTCTGGCCAACATGTGCAAGAAAAAAAACCGAAAACTCAACACGCTTTCTTTGATTCTAATCCTCTTGACGAGCGAAACAGAAGTTCATCGTTCACTGCTGGTGCTAGATATAACGACATGGTGCGCTCTCTTCGCGACAGGTTGACTGTTCGAAAGGTCACAAACAGTCAATTGCTGAAGCCTTCTGCTATAACCCTGAGAAGACCCAGCGCATCCAATAAATCCGACATGAGTAGCAACATGGGAACTTCGCCGTTTTTTACAACACCAGGGACCATGTCTGGCATACCTTCTATTTCGAGTCGCCAGCCAACCTACTCGGAGAACCTACCACAAGATTCAGAGGCGTATATCATCACTCGAGAGGATGTCGAAGCTGTAATGGAATTGCTCCAAGCAGGTCTACTCAATACACATGAAAGTCGCCCGCCTGTCTCAGCCGCAAATGGCTCGAGCCAAGATCAATCACCGCGTGGGAGCAGGTTATCGTCATTGTCTTTCACAAGTAAAGGCGTAGTACCTATGGTGCGCCCCTCTTCCTGTGAAATTCACATACATGCAGCACAATCGGACAACTCAAAAGAGACCTCACAATTTGGCAACTCTACTACCAGAACATTCTCTCCTAATCTGCCTCGTTCCCCAACATGCATTGTGAACCAGGAAATCTCAGGAAATCCGGCAAACTTTTTGGGAATTTCTCATTCAAATTTTGGCCGGCTTGACCGACAGTCAGAAGGAAATCCCGAAAGTGTGCACGAAGTAATTTGGGAGGAGCATAGTCAACAAGAATCTCATGTAAGTGAGAGAGACCATTCTCACTTCGAAGGCGAGTCAAAGTGTTCCAGTCAGGCCAGCACAGATCAAGAAGATATTGCAAGCCCTAGATATGACGATACGACAAGAAGCTTTCTTCATCGAGAAGATGTCGATCAGGAGCATCGATCTAGCAAGAACAAAGGCACTTTTGACCCCAACGATGCACGCATGTCCATCAGCAAATGGTCCTGGCAATGTGAGCCGGTCGTAAATGGGAATGATGCCAATTTCATTACAAGTACGGAACAAGAATCACCTAAAGATCATGTAATTTCATTTCCTCCCCTTCCTAGAAAATCGACCAACGAGTGGCGTTCCCCACTCCCAGATATATCTATTCCCATTCGTGAATCCCGGCTCTTGGGCGACATAGTTTCTAGAGGACTTAACGCCCGCCCATCTCACTCACTTTATAGCATTGGAATTGATGCTCGAACTGCGATAAGTTCACCCATGTTAAGCGGTATGGCCACAACCCCTATAACGCGGAATTCATGGCTTAACGAAACTGCCATCAGCCCCCCGGATAGAGTATGCTCGTGGTTGAATAATTTCGAATCCGATGCTCCGAAACGCCAAAAATCTGACGCTGGTGGAGAACGAAAGAAAAGTATCATTAAAGCACACCCTAAAGCACCGGCTCGCTCCGGAAATGCCACGGCAATTGGCTCTTCGCTTGGGTCATGTACAGGAGTTCGAAGATGTGCGAGCTCACAAACGTTGTCCAAGCTGAGAAAAGTTACCATATTTGATTGTTTGTCGGTTGAACCTAATCACTGCGAAGGGAGAAAATCATGGTTCAAACACCTTCAAGATTCCGCTTTTCCTAAATTGAATTTAGAAAGCGGAGCGGAGCCAGCAAGCTTCTGGTCGACGCTTGCCACTCGCAACAGCAGCAAAGATCCCGTTACGCGTTCAATCCCATCGCCCCCCACAAGCCCCCACGGTAATCTGAGGGATGGTAAGAAAGCCTGCCACAACATGCAACCTGTGATATCTCCAGATATCTCAGAAACTACATCAGCACCAAGGTCGTCAGCTCGGCAAAGTCTGTCTTTGATTCAGGATAAGTACACTGGCATTCCACAAGTCGATTTGAATTTGTATCTTCCCAAGAGAAATTCGTCTTCACCACGGAACTCCGCTGCGCGCGAGAGCCTGTTGAAAATCCAAGCGAGATTCCCTTCGTTACCAAAACCGGATCATAGTGGTATATATGACTCAGTGACAGGGATTCAAAGGAAAAACAAAGTGGAATGCCTGAAGGACTGTAGGCACTTGTTACACACCTGCGATGATAGCGCATGCGGTAGTAATATGAGCTCACCCAGTGTGGATTGGATTGGGTAATGGGCATGATTGGAGGAAAAAGCGAATGATTACTTCGAGATTGTAGGTCAGTGATATTCTCAAGCACTTGGGAACAGTGGCAGCAGCTTGGAAACTACGTTTCTTGTTGTGAATTTTCAGTTAAAGAGTAATGGATCTTGTGATAATGCTCACCTTTCTCATTATCATTACTCTTTAGTCTTATTAATACAATCAGAATCACTGCTCAGAAATTTTTGGTTAATTCCACACAAGGCAATTAAGTCATGCCAAAATATGAGCTAGAACCACTCGAATGGACACACATGGCTTGTCTACCCGGAATTCTATCTGAACCCTATACTTCCATGACATTGACTGTTGAGAGCCGAAATGCCTCTATCACTTTCTCAATTTTAATCCAGGAAGCAATGTGGAAATCAAACAGAAGGCTTATTAGAGAAGAACGAGATCACAAAGCCAAGCTAAGAGTAGAGTCAAGGTGAGATCAAAAAGAGGAGGTTCGGACGAAAATGCAAGGGGTAGATGAAGATTGATGTGATCTCTTAAGACTTCCTGCAAAATTTCGTTTGCTATCTAAGTTTTATTTCAGCGGGGAATGGGGGAAGGTAATAAGTCTGGAACATCTGAGAAGCCAGGTGCAAAGTATAATTCCATCTTCAAGCCAGGAACACAAGAAACTACATGGGTCCTCAACACAAGCGTTGAAACTCAATGCTGGATATTTAGATCTACCGGTATTGCACAGAATACTCATCCAATGCTTCCGCGTGGTTGAAAATACATCCAAACGACTCGTGGTCACTCGGGATATTCAAAACCTCCGAGAAGTTTATGCCTCAGGCATAAACTAAGAAAGAAATTCCCCTTCGAGTTAACGTGATTCCCGTTCTCGTAAGCGCCTGTCCCCTCGTTAATTTAAAACAATCTATCTTTCACAGTTTAGGTTTCAACCACTGTCAATACCATCCCATCTCGTTCTATCTGAAACCCACATTATCCAAGCGACACGCCTCTCTCTGGTAAGCTTGCTCGTCAATATCGTTGTTAAGATCTTAGCTTCGGTCGTTTTGGTTCGTTTCGAGCATCTCCGTAAAAAATGTTACCAATCAGGAGAGGTCTCGTCGTGTAATCTAGGTCTCTTGGCTCGATTTGGTACAGACATGTTCGTCTATTGATGGGAAAGACAGGAGGGGGTGGAAACTTGCACGGCATCGATGGGTAAAGGAATTATTGTTCCTTCATCTAAAGATCCTCCAAGCGGAAACATGATTCCTTGTGTAGGGGATAATGCAATTGAATATATACCCAAGGTAGGACGAAGTGCTCCCTTTTGCAATCCGTCTATCATATTCGAACTCGGTGACTTTGCTTCTTCTTTGTACCATTCATTCATTTTCTGTTGCTTGTACAGGTTACATTCGTTCTTTTCTATTCTTGTTCACTACCTGCTTGACTTTTTATCTTTTACCTCATCACCATCCACTCAGTATAAAACACGAAAAACCAGACCCTCAATTTAAACAATCGTAGAAAGCAATCATGAAGACTACATCAGGACTTTTCTTGGCCACCTTGGCAGCTTCCGTTTCTGCAGTTCCATTCAATCACGCATATGGCAAGTCAAACGGGGAACATGTAAGACCAACATGGTCTCCTCCAAGCGCTTCATCAGCTGCCGCTCCTGAAAGCACTGCTTCGCCTACAAGTGCCTCTACCGTTGCCGCTACTTCTGTGGCCTCAAGCATCGTTGCTGCTTCCAGTATTGTCGTTGCTTCCAGTGCTGTCGTACTTGCAGCATCAGCTGCATCTCCAACAGTGTATATGTGTGGTGATTCTACAATGGCTCTCGGTGGGGGTGGAACTGGAACTCAAGGTAGATATAACTCACCAAGATTTTCATATAGTGTATGTAGCTAATGACTACAGGTTGGGGTGTATACCTCCCATATTCCCTCACCATACCCGTCGTCAATGATGCCAAAGCCGGTAGCTCAGCCCGTTCCTACACCGATGAAAATCGCTTCGGCGCCGTCATTGAAACCATAAAGTCCGGCGACATCGTCATCATTGAGTTCGGACACAATGATGGAGGATCCCTAACCCCCACCGATAACGGCCGCTCTGATTGCGTCGGAGCCGGCAACGAAACCTGCACCACAGACGCTGGTATAATCGTTCAAACATACCCCACCTATCTCACCAATGCCACCGAGCGCATGACTGCGAAAGGCGCCCATGTCATCATCTCTTCTCCCACTCCAGACAACACATGCGAGACAGGTACATGCTCATACACATCCCCTCGTTTCACCGGGTATGGCAAGACCGTTGTGGAAAATGTTGGAAGCATGGCTAGCTTCATTGACCACGGTACATATCTCGCTAATCAGTACGCTGTTCTTGGTGCTAAAACTGTTGACACCTATTATCCAAATGACCACACTCATACTTCTCCTATTGCTGCCAACTTGGTTGCAGGTGTGTTTGTTAAAGGTGTTTTGTGCGCGGGTTCCTCGAACCCTCTATACTCTTACATTAAGAATAGTACCGCTAGTGTTGTCGGTACCTGTATCTAAGAAGAATTCTTGAGTATGTTGTTGACCAAATGACATTAGGAGGATGATAAAATACTTTACATGTATATATTTAGCTGGAATAAATGTAGATATACCGATAATAACAATGCCTGCAAGAAAAAGTCACGCTCGCAATAACACAATCCATATCAATCATGGCAAATTCTGATATTAGCACATATGTGTATTGAAAAGAGAAAGCTCGATCTGCAAATAGATATGAGCATTGATTACGCACCATAGATATAGATCAAGAGACAGGACACACTGAAGCACGAACGTGCATTCTTTAATGAGAATATGGAGAACCAGGAAGCTCGCATTGATGAATCCTTTGGGTGATGAGATAGAACTCGGAAACAAGAAGATGTACAGTCACCAGGAATCTCAGCATTTTCGCGCAGACGACAATCATGTGTACTAGATATTCATTTATTCTAATTTTTGGCAGGTCCCTCACGGAAATGACCTGCAATCAAGAAGGCCATTTCTAGTGCTTGTTTTTCGTTCAATCTTGGATCGCAAAAGCTGGTGTAGTTCAAAGATAAATCTTCCTCGGCAAGCTCCTCGCTACCGCCAGTACATTCTGTCACAGCATCACCGGTCAATTCAAGGTGAACACCTCCAAGGTAGCTTCCTTCTTCTTGATGGACTGCCAAGGTCTCTTGAAGTTCGGAAAAGATATCTGTAAATTGTCTCGTTTTGATGCCTGTCGAAGTAGATCTTGTGTTTCCGTGCATTGGATCGCATTGCCAGACGACGCTTCGGGCATATTCGCTATCTTCGACTGTTCGAATGTGTTTGGGAAGAAGTGTGCGAACTTTTGATGCCCCGTAACGAGTGATAAGTGTTATTTTACCAACTTCTACTGTTGGATTGAGTTTTCGAAGAAGCTCCAAAAGATCCGAGGAAGAAGTTGTAGGGCCTACTTTGACGCCAATAGGATTGGCTATACCACGGAAGTACTCAATATGTGCCCCGTCCACTTGTCTTGTCCGGTCACCAATCCAAAGAAAATGTGCTGATGTATTGAAGTACGCCTTTCCATCCTTAGTAGGATCGACATTCTTTTCGGCGTTTGCACCGACTTGTAAGTTTTGAGATGGGTCTTTGAGAAGTCGAGTGAGGCTCTGTTCATATTCAAGTAGGAGACCTTCGTGACTAGTATAGAGCTCAACTCCTCGAAGTTGATCAGCTGTATCTGCACCAATGGTACGCATGAAACGTAAACTCTCACTGATAGAGTCTACAATTTTCGAGTATTGCTCTTGCAAGCCTGGGTCCCGAACATGACCAAGACCCCAGTTCATTGGGCTATGCAGGTCGGCAATACCAGATGAAAGAGATGCGCGAATGAAGTTGAGAGTAGCTGCGGAATGAAAGTATGCACTGCTGCGAGTCAGTCAAGTACCACAGCCCCACAGGTATCCGCTTACCTAACAAGTCTCTGTGGATCCAAGTTTCTCTCATCAATCTCGTAACCATTCAAGATGTCTCCTCTGAAAGACGGGGTCTCCTTGCCATCTACCATCTCTGTGGGGCTTGATCTCGGCTTCGCATATTGCCCAGCCATTCTGGCAATTCTGACTACCTTCTTGTTGGCTCCCCAGACAAGAACCAAACTCATTTGAAGTAAGAGCTTGATCTTTGATTCGATAGCGTTCTCCTCGCAGTAGTCAAATAGTTCAGCACAGTCACCTCCTTGAAGTAGAAATGCTTTACCAAGAGCTACATCCCGTAAACTTGCTTTGAGCTGAATGATTTCCGTGGGAGTAACAATAGGAGGAAGACGTTGAAGTTTCGACAATGATTTCTCTACGCTCTTGCGGTCTTCATATATTGCATCTTGTTTGATTGGTCTTGTAGTCCAAGAGCTTGGCGACCATGGCTCAACCTGGTGATGTGAGTCAATTGGTCTGGCCATTTGGGCTCCATCATAGCCAATTCCCAATTCTGCTCCAGGACCAAAGGTTGGCATTTTGAAGGAATCAGGTGCTATGATGATGTTCCTAGATTGGAAATTAAGAAGCTATTCCGAGCTGAAATGCAACAACCAGTTATATCTAAACAAAAAAAAAGTTGGAGAAATAATGCGATTATTTTTGCGGAGGAGGGTTCAAATAATAATAAAAATTAAAGTGTGTGGCTTTAAGGTTATTTCACTTGGCCCGAGCTTGTGGTTGGGTACCCCTCAGCCCCTCAGAGTATTAGGCTATATCAGGCTACCGTCGGGGAACAAGTTTTCCGATATAAGCCTGTCTGTCAGCCAGTATCAGCCCTACAGGTGTGGGATTTGCGGCCCCAATCCTAAACTTGAATCAATGATTGTGCTTGGATCCTTTTAGACGTCACTCCGACGGTCTTGTCTTCCTTGTGCTAAGTTCAAACAACAATTAACATCTACCAGCAAATCTTTTTCATTATCAAAATGTCCGAGTCTCAACCTCCTACGTTAGTTGAAGGTGCAACTACAGGCGATGTAGATGATGAAGTCCCTCAAGAGGCCAAGTCGGCAGAAGATCGTAAGGCTGCTGCCGCTCTCTCCTCTCTCGATGCCGCCCCTCGCGAAGATGACTCGACCGCGACGAAAGAGGTAGATCAAGAGGCTGTGAGGAAAGCTATGGAAAGGTTAGCAGGTATCGGCGCCACGAATGGAAAAGTTGCAAAGAAGGAAGATGAGAAAAAGGTTGTGAAGAAGATAGTGAAGGTTGAAGCGGCCGATGTTAATTTATTGGTATGTTAACTCTAATATACAGAACTCAGTTATTGAGCATTCATTTGAGTTAAATCCTCTTTATACAAGATAAAGTCTTTGTTCTTAGCCACCAAAACCCTTAAGGTCCTGCGGTCAGGTTTGCTTTTACCGATCACGCTCTGCCTCTCCTATCCCCTCATCAATACTGCTTCCTAGCTATAATTTGATGCTTGATCCTAGTGCTTGAGGCTAATCAAATTTCTATTACAGGTTGAGGAACTCGAATTGACAAAGATCAAGGCCACGGACTTATTGAAGGCTCATGACGGTGATGCCACGACAGCCTTGAAGGCATACATTACCCCTGTGGCATAATATAATTGAATGAAGGAATGAAGGAATGAGTATTGATGAATTGAGCATGGCGTTAGTGTTACAAATATTGTTAGATGGCTGTCAGTGAACTTCCCAAATATTTCACCCAGGGTCATAGAGTCTAGTCAAGAATCTGACCCCAAACTTTGGCATGAGAAACGTTTCTTAATGTTCTCAACGTGCTTCCTTATATCCATCTATGCAAATTTGACAAAGGTAGGAGCAACCCGGATGCCATCCTCGGATAATCGGTATCCCGTACTTTGGTCGGCGATTCAGAGCAGCGCTACTGTATCGTAGTCATGTCGTGCCAGAGAGTACAAAATTTACCAGCTCCCCAGATTTTGATCGTTGTCAAACTCTGACTTCCGCTCAATCAGATCCTCTTGTGTTTCGTAGATCGCTGCAATGCGAGCCCAGAGGCTTACTTAGTGATGTAAGAAGTCATGTAAAGGTATGTAACTTTGGTGCATCTAGATAGTATGCCCTTGCCTTGCAGAATCGCTCTTGCTAAAGATGACAACAAAGTCTTTTGTGTGTCAGCAACGACTCTCGCTACAACAGCCAAAGAATTCACTTATTGCGGGTAGTTGCATATTCTTCTTACACAACCACTGCAACATTGCCGAACTGGTCTTGATATGTTTCACGGCTGTGCCAAGCTTCAACGTATGATTTATGGATAGCAACCTTGCAAAGTATGCAATTTCCCGTTCGATGATCAAGAGTTAGATTCTGTGAAGTCGGAAAGGGTTTGATTCGCATCTCAATTGGTGGCGCCAATCCTAGAAAAAAATCGTTGAACCGGTCAGCAATGGTATGGTAACTTTCCGGAGAACTCTAAGAACTCTCAGAACGGGAGGGGTAGCTTAAACTGGAGAGTAGGGCTGCATAACAACATCATTAAGATTGTCTGTTGCTCAACGTTGAAGCAAGATGGCAGCTTGCAGCTTTAGGTCTCGAGTCCGAGATTGTATATGCTTGCTTGATTGCTTGCTTGCCAATCCAAAGAGCCAAGCACTGAAGATTCGATATATCAAAAAGTATCAAAAAGTAGGACAAGATCGGATAAGGTTGTGAGACCCCAAATGTCATCTTGTGGGTTTTAGAAACTTCTTCTTCAGATGATATTTGTCTTTTCCAATTCATAGAAACCTTCACTCTCTCCTTATCTTCTCTTCTCTTCTTATCTTCTTTGAATGTTGGTGTTTCCCCTCCCCTCAGCCGACTTCATGAGAAGCCGGAGTGTCAAATTTAAAGTTGGTACTAGCGTCAATTTTGGGACAGGAGGAAGAGAGGTATTCACCAAGAGGGGCACAATCTACAAATTTTACATATTCACATTCACATTCACATCCAATTGATTCTCTTTCAACTTCAACTTCAAATTCTTTTCACTTCCATCTCCGAGTTGTGACCTTTCCATTAAAGAAGTTTTCTTTTCGAAAGCTTCTTTCTATCAAAAACAACAACCAACCTTTTTTCCTCCAGTTCGGTCAGTGTATAACCATAACAAATAATCACTAAAAGGTAGAAGTTATCAGAACCTGAGAGTCAAGATGGCTCCTCTCATCATTCCTCGTGGGAATGTTTCTCCATCAAATGCTGAGCTCCTCCATAATACTATTGGTTTTGTGATTCCTTCTTTCGTCTTGTTTGGTTTCCGCATGTAAGTACAATATCTTACCCTTCCCGAAGCAGTTTCAGAGACTCCATTGTGTATGTAGCGGTTCAACTGACGTGGCTGTTTATTGTAGCCTCAATGCTACCTGGGTTATGGCTAGGATGAGATTTGAAGATTGGCTCATGTGTGTCACAATGGTAAGTGGCATTGATGGTTTGTTGCGCTTTATTATGGTTCACATCTAACAGACTTGCAGTGCTTCTATACAGTTCTCTTGATTTTGATTAACGTTTCTGCTCGTTATGAAACCAATTTGTTCCCTCCAGAGCAGCTGGCTTCAATTATGGCTGACCCTGAAGACGTGGCTTCGCGCATTTATGGCTCTATCATTGTCATTCCACTTGAACAATGTATGCTTGCTTCTACCTGGTGCGTCAAGATTTGCATTTGGCTCTTCTTGTGGCGTCTTTGGTAAGTTCATCATTTGTTCTGTTTTCAGCACATCTTTAAAGCTAACTCCTTCCAAGTCGCAATCTTCCAAGTTTGCAAATGGCACTCAAGATCCTCATGGGTTACATCGCTATTGGCTATGTCGTAATCATGTTCGTCTACTACGTTGGTGTCTGTCGTCCATTCAAACAATACTGGGCAGTTCCCGTTCAAGATGAGCAATGTGCGACATACCAGCATTATTCCATCGTTCAAATGGTTTTCAATATCAGTTCTGATCTTGGCTTGATCCTCATCCCACTCTGGATGTTTTACATTGCACGTCTTCCACCTATGCGCAAAGCTATCTTGATGGGCGTCTTTTCTCTCGCTGTCTTCACAATTCTTGCAGCTATCTTGAACAAGTAGGTTATTCCCAAGTTTCAGGTTTTGATTGAATACTAACCTGTTCATCAGATACTATAACTTCTCGAGCCCCATGACAACAACTTATCAACTTTGGTACATTCGCGAATCTTCAGTTGCTATCTGGGTCGGGAATCTCATTTGCTGCTGGCAAATTGTTCAAAAGATCTTCAAAGCTCGCTCTTTCGATAATCAAAAGGCAGAGATTGAGATGCACCCAGAGATGATTGCTCGTATGCAAAATCCTTCAAACTACACTGAGAATGGTAGCCCAAAGCCAAAAGACTGGATGGATCAACTCATTGCTCGTCGCAAGGCACTTGGGGAACTTCTCTCCGTTGCTACCCGCTCACGCTTTACCACCCGTGCTACTGGCCGCTCGGGAGCACCTTTGAACTCTTCTAGTGAACAAACTGCTCTTGCCAACTCTCGTGGAGATCCTGTGTATGTACTCACATCCTTATCCATTCTTATATTTCCGCTCCATGGACCAATGCTAATTCTTATCTTCAGCTCTATGATGACAATGGAAAAGGGTGACGAGGAGGCAATATCGCCAACTCTGGCTTATAGAGAGAATGAGAAAATTGCTTAAGCAGTCTTCTCATTCTTACCTACGTCACTCTATAACTCGACTTGAACTTTTCGAATTGGGCTATGATGGAACTGACCGCTTGGTACATGTTATGATGTTTGATGATTTTACGAGTTCTGACAAAAGATGATACACGGTGATGATTAGAAGAGGAGTTAGAAACGGATGGTGGTTCACTTGCTTTACTTCTATAGTTGATGTTTTTGAATCACCTGTTTTCTCTATAAGGATGTTCCATTGACTCTCCTGTACTTTGTAACTTTAGTTGCCGAGTCGCGCAAATGCTCGAATATGGTGGGAATTACCATGTGTAATATAGTATTCTAGAATCTCTCTATACTCCCATCTTTACAACATGCTGTGAATTTGATGACCACTGGAACTGAGAATCCCAGCAGAAACCGCCGTACTAAGGACAGCTGCAAAAACAGGGTATAATGCGGAGGCTAGTGATGATGCAGATCTCTGGTACTGATGACTGCACATGTCGGTTATGCTACTTATGCACCTGCGGGACTCGACCATCTAATCTATGCAAGGCTGACACGGCGGGGTAAGTATGCCAAGAATAATTTACGGAAGTTAAGATGAACAGGTAGGTATCTATTTCAACGCACCCATAGTTGTGTAGACTATTTCCTTCAACATCGTCTACGTATGAGCGGGAAATGCACCTACGAATTCCATGAAGAATTATACATATCATTCACTCGAGTTAGCCCCGAGGCGTATCTGGTAGATTATAATCTCCATAACTCTCGGAAATTAGATCGAAATGAGCATACGGTGTAGATTAATATAAGTAGGTATCTGGATGAATCACCACCAGTGAATACAAGGTTTGAAATGCATGCCATGGACACCGTCACAGCTTACCTATGTCTAATAGTCTTGTATCTGTAAATCTACTTTTTCATCTATTAAAACACCCTTCAATACCTATCTTCCGATCCCTAGTTAGGTAGTGAGGAAACTCTTAATCTTCGTCCAGGCATGGTCATGTGCACGAGAGCTGGTAATTCTGCGGATGGGGGATTAGGCTTGTATCAGCTGTTGCGGGTATCAAGCGCTGTCTTCGAGATTTCTTGTACGAAGAGTGGAAGTCTTCGCAGATGCAGGTACTTTTTTTGCTTTCTTGTGCGCGGTATGGATGTTGATATTGATACTGATGGGGTCGCGATTTGGGGAATGCTTCTCGGGAGATCTTATATAGTTTTGTGTTGATTTGGAATTATTTCTAGGGAGAGGAGATAGGAGCACATGGTTATCTATCCTGATCCGCGATGCTGTGCGGAGATAGTCGAAGTATAATTTATTGCCCTACCATAGAAGTTTCCTTCCTGTGAGAAAATTCTAATTCGAATGGGTGGTCGGGAAAATTATAAGGGCAAGGTGAGATTACAAGCTCGGTGCAGCCGCAGCGTGATGATGACATCTCGCTTAATTTTGTATGGAGACTCTATGCTAAATTTCGGTATTCAACATTTGCTGGCTGCTTCGTGCTTACGGGCTCTTAGGTATGATCAAAATTTAATATTTACACGGAAGGTGGCAAAGATTAATGATGTTTTTGAGAATTGTAATTGTAATTGTAATTGCGATGAGAAACTTTATATATAATCCTCCTCTTAAGCCTTGTGTACATCCAAGTAATATCCACAAATTCCTGTGTATAATATAAATAATGCTCTACCTGCACTTATCATCTATCTCGAACGGCGTTATCTGAGTTTCGAAGCGAAATCGAGCTGTTGAAGTAATGTTTCTCAGTTTACAGATGCTCCTAAAGCATTTTCTAATAAAGCATGAAGTTAGTTATTGAAACTTCGCAGTATCATAGTAACAGAAAAGGAATCCATACCAAAACAACAATTCCCGCCACATCATCTTCGTGAAAGCATCCCAATCTTGCTTGCCATCAGTCAGAACGTCCCCAGTGTGTGGACTATTTCACGTCCAGACGCCGTCCCTCTGCATACGGTCTTTGAGGCGGCGAAGCACATTAAGATAGTTGCTCAACTCTGGTACTTGGTCCAATTTGAACCAGACCAAGCACCAGAGCTAAGTAACCCTTGAGGTTTTAACGGAAGTATAGTAGGCTTGATAGCTGAAACTGTATTCGGAGAATCAGTTTGTGCATGATAAAAAAAAAATATCGACGAAGGATATACGTACGATTTTCTAGAGCGATCCAGAAAAATTCACCACAGGAGCAATGAAAATTTGTATAGTAGGCTTGATAGCTGTGAATCATTTCACAATGCAGAGATTGAAGAATGATATGATATTCTTTGCGAATCGCGTTCAATGGTCTGGATGCTGGACGATTGATCGACGTGATTCATAGGGAATGAGGTGCCGTTGAGAGGGTCTGTGACCATATCGTTGAGGAGTATCAAGTTGATGGAGTCATGAAGATTCGTATATTAGGCTAGATAGTTGGAGCTGCTATTCCAAGTCCGTTGCTGGGGAAGGCAAACTTGGATCTGGAAATGAAGAAGAAACAAGTGGTGGAGGGTCTGAAGGAAGAGGACATTTTGATGGTAAGAATCTAATCTTTGTGTGAAAATTCATCAAAGTACAATGTGAGCTTGAGTTCTGGTTTCTCTTCGCTTGTAATGTGTGCTTTTTAAGATTATATTGTTCCCTATTCATCCTACATGTATGTATGGCCAAAGCAAGGCTGCGGCTCGGCCTTCGGCTCGGAGAGACTTCTGAATCCCGAGATCAAGATTTTCAATTTGACAAGATCGGATGAAGAGTCCTATCAAGCCTTTCGTTGGGAGAAAGTGAATCATGAGAAGAAATGTCCTTGTAATGCTGAAATAACAGACTAGATATCTGAATCTCTCCCTGGTATTGTCTTCAACTTTATTTGTTCGTCCAAACAACTAATGAATATCTCATTCAAAAGAAGAGTTCTTTCTACTTATGTAGCTTCTCCAATTTGAATGCTTTAAAAAGGTCTCTCATAGCGTAGATACTACATATTCACAATAAATCATCGGGAAATTTGCCTAAAATAAATTTGTTTGATTCTTGGACAATTTTGATCAACATGATTTGAGAATAAGAACCCTAACATACTCTGTCTAGCATTAAATACTCACGTCAAAGCAATGATTCAGACAACAGAGCTTGAATTTTGTGCCAGTGATATGTGTCGTCTAGGCCCCTCTGTCACGCCAAGGCAGTCAAGTCATTGAGATAGCTTTATGATAATTTTATGCTCCTGCAGTGATCCAGAATTTATCTACAAACTTAAGCTTCATAGACAGCTACGAAGAGATGAGATTAATCGTAAATAGTCCAGAACTGAGATTTCTAAGAACTGAGGCTCATGAGCAGACGGAGTCAAGTCAAGATGCAGAAATAATAACATAAATCTCCCTCCCACAAATATATCTTGGAAGTGGGGCAATGTCCACAACAGAAATGATCAAGGGGTATATAGATCCAAAAGTATCAATAATCCCTCAATAGTAGGCTTGATAGTTGGTTAACTCGAACTATCACACCCACTATATTGTTTTTGATCATCTTGATTTTTGGTTTTGGTTTGCATTATTTTTGGATCCCTGGGGAGATATGATCTCCCGAAGCTTGATATTGGATTTTGTTTGTTTGTGTGATTCTTGTTGCATCTATTTTGGGCAAAGGGGAATGAGATTGCTGCTGTTTTGCTGTATAAAACTTTGTTTTCACTACACTAGACATAATCACTTCGTTAATAATTAAGATTCACCGCAGAGAATAACCAGCTGAGTCAAAAGATATAGAGATGTATGATTCCTAAACAGTCAACTTCGAGTGCCAAATGTAGTATGATGCTCTGCTTAGAGACCTATATACTTGTATTCCAAGAAATATAGCACAACATCATCAGAAGCATGTCACCTTCTAGGAATGATTTTCAGTCTAATAAACTTTCGCTAGAGGTTACCTACATTTGTCATTCTTCACGTTTCACAAGTACTCACTATCTTTCATTCTCTTGAATACTTATTAGAGGTGCCTATAGCAGATATTCTGCGTGAAATTTCTTATACTTGCTATGATTAATGGATAAGGATTCTTTCAGAAAGATCTGGGGTTTAACGTTAGGTGAGGCTAATCTCGATGCGTTTTCAAATCGGTCATCTAACCAACATTTAATCCTACCCTTAAAAAAGATTCACGTCCGTTTTGAACTTCTTTCGCAGCAGGTCACAGTTCGCTCATAAGTAGTGATTCTACAATGATGCTCCTGAGAACAAAGCACTTTGCGATCGATTATAAACGAATTTTAAAAGGAGATTGTGCGCTTTGAGAATCGCTCAACTTTAAGCGATTCTGAGAAAGAATGTACTATCATGGCATATATTTAGCAATACAAGTAACGATATCAAAAAAGTGAAGCATAAATGATGTTGAAAGCATTGGTGAAATAGATGGCTGAATGTAAATGAAAATTAGACATGCAAGTGAACTTGTATCAAGAGGATGACTGCACTTGCGAAGTAATTTTAAACATCTAAATCTTAAATTTTTAGATTTTTGTTAGCACTGCTGTATTCTCTAACTTCACTATGTTATGTAGGCTGTTGCGATGTGTTGACATCGAATGTGGTTTGGTTTGGTCTACCAGAGTGGCTTGCTTATGTAATCATTAACCCTATTGTCTAACTGCCGTCTTTGGGGTTTCTGTACCATAATTAGCAGCAGCCATTGATCAATCAATAATGTGAGTACGGATGACCTGGTTACATCGGAGCTATGCGGAAGTAATATTGGTCATTCTGCATGCTGTCGTTACTCTACAAGGTTTTCCCATTTACGAGTATCTCTGACTAAGTATTGCTTTTCGTTCCCTCCTTCTCTTTCATATCTCATTCCCCTCGTTGTGATCTGTATCGCGGATATCAAGACTCAAGGTCGAAATGTCGTATCCACCCGTTCCTCTTCCAAATGGTAAATCTCACCATTCAGTTTCGCATCCTTATCTAACAAAAAGTAGGCCAAAACTTTACAGCCACTCTGCACAACAGTACATACCCCGCAATCGACTCCGCGACCAAGTCCGACCATAGCAAACACATAGTTTTCATAACAGGTGCTTCGAAAGGTGTCGGCAGAGCCACGGCTATATCATTCGCGAAAGCTGGGTCTGAAGGGATTGCTATCGGTGCAAGATCGGATCTCTCCTCACTCGAGACAGAAATTCGAGAGGCAGCAAAGGCGGCAGGAAAGACCCCACCAAAAGTTTTGTTGATTAAGCTTGACTTACTCAATCACCAGAGTGTTAAAGATGCAGTTCAAGAGGTTGAGAAGACTTTCGGAAGATTGGATATCTTGATCAATAATGCGGGATATCTAGCCGCCAGTCAATCAATAATTGACTCAGACCATGATGACTGGTGGCAGACATTTGAAGTCAATATACGTGGGGTATATTGGATGACTCGGGGGTTCCTTCCTCTGATGCTAAAGGATGGACTCAAGACAATTATCAATGTAGCCAGTACTGGAGCAAATTCATTGCGACCTGGAGCTAGCGGATACCAAACCTCGAAGTTTGCATTGTTGAGATTGACGGAATTCACAATGACAGAGTATGCAGAACAAGGATTACTGGCATATTGCGTACATCCTGGTGCCGTTAATACAGATATGGCTAAGAAATTGCCGGCATATCTTCACAAAGGTATATTGTATTTCCATAGCTGATAGAGTGCTAAATAATCGAAGGTTGCTTGCTAATTTCTGAAATTAGTCTTGAGAGATGATCCGGAAGTTGCGGGTGATTCGATGTGCTTTTTATCTCAAGAGAGAAGAGAATGGTTAGCTGGCAGGTATATAAATTGCACCTGGGATATTCCAGAGTTTCTGAGCAAAGAACAAGATATCGTGGAACACGACAAGTTGAAGGAGAGAATGTTATTCTAGACAAACCACCTATGTAGTGACACACTCTTAGCATTGGCTAAAGTTTCAAAGCCTCGGCAACTCGAGCTATTTTACTAGAATTATTGCTTGAAATCTGCCAATAAAAGCACGTAATCTTACTATGCACTTAACAACTAGGGAAGGTATTCCGATATCAATTATTTGTCAATCCCTTGCATGAGCTCACAATGTTTGTTCCCGGATTACTTAATCCAGCGTTCCGGCTAAGAATGCGGAGAAAGACTAGAAGGTGGGCCGTGGGGGGAAGCACATTTACCCCAAGTTCTGGACGTCTAAAGTAGACCACTAACGTGTTGTGCCCCTCCTGTGACTATGTTTTTGAAGTTCTAGATGATTTGTTGAGTTTGCTGTCATTAGTTACCCCGCTTCGGATTAGAAGCATTGGCTCATGGAGCGTCAACCCACAAAGAACCATGATTGTACCACTGCTGCAAAGTCAAGTGGCTTCATTATGGCCTTCCCCCGCGGAGGTGATATCGATCGCTAGATTCCCCAGCCATTGATGGACCCGAGATGCTTGGTGATTCACTAAACAAGCATTAGCTCCTACAATTGTTTAAAAGGCGCTGTTCAAGACAGGCTTTACATACAGTTCTGTCTTCAATTAATGTTGCTTCTTCTCAATTGCATATCTATCATTGAGCTTCTAATTTTCTAGGCTGTGCAGCTGAATCACATAACATACAGTCACATGGCTTTCTATTCTCAACTGTCAATCAAAACCGAAGCTGCTGGAGTCATGTCTACCCTTAGAAATGCTTCACGTATCTCAATCAGATATCTCCGTTCCCATCCTCGTCCTCTCACTCGTACCTTCTCTGTCCTTCCACATCTCTCAAGTCCGCCATCCCAAACACGTCAACCACCTCCTGCGCCAGACGCCGAAAGCGCAGCACTAAAAAGTGGTCAACCCTCAACATATCTAGGGACCAAAAAACGTCTACCCGAATTTAATTTGGTCGATAAAGTGGTGTGTGTTTCCGGGGCTGGCAGAGGGTTAGGATTGGTACAGGCGGAAGCTTTATTAGAGGCCGGTGCTAAAGGTTTGTAATTTCGATTACAATTCGAGGACAAATCTAGATTGAGTCATTCCTTCTGACGAAATTTTATAGTATACGCCCTTGACCGTCTCGAAAGCCCCTCTCCTGATTTTGATCGCATTGCACAGCGCGCAAAGGAAGAACTCGGTACATCGCTTTCATACCGCCGCATCGACGTACGAGATGTCGAGGGTCTGAATTCTATAATTGAGGAGATAGCTCAGAAAGAAGGACGAATGGATGGCCTGATAGCAGCAGCTGGAATACAACAAGAAACTCCAGCTCTGGAATACTCGGCTAAGGATGTCGATCTTATGATGAGTGTCAATGTAACCGGTGTTTTTATGACAGCACAGGCGGTGGCAAAACAAATGGTGAAATTTGGTAACGGAGGAAGTATAGTGCTTATTGCCAGTATGAGTGGAACTGTTGCCAATCGAGTTTGTCTTTCCCTTTCCCTCTCCAGCTTGATATCCCTACTAACTAGTGATCTTCAGGGTCTCATATGTCCCGCTTACAACGCATCAAAGTCCGCAGTTCTACAACTTGCGCGAAATTTGGCTAGTGAATGGGGTGAACATGGTATTCGAGTCAACACGATTTCTCCAGGATATATAGTGACAGCTATGGTGGAGGAACTTTTCAAGAAATTCCCAGAGAGGAGGACGGATTGGCCAAAACAGAATATGTTAGGGAGATTGAGTGCCCCGGAAGAATACAGAGGGGCGGCGGTATTTTTGGTTAGCGATGCTAGTAGTTTCATGACAGGTACGTTACACTCGGGTGTTCAATCTGTTTGGGGACAGATCACTGACCGGTTTTCTTACAGGCGCGGATTTGAGGATGGATGGCGGACATTCAAGTTGGTAAACGTGTTTTTGAATTGAAGATACTGTGATTAGCACGCGGAGCAGGAAGTTTTGGATGAGCCTTTTAGCGTTATATCGATCTACAAATGATATACCGTATTAACTGGATTGGGTGATATTATCTTATAGCCAAAAAATCTGTCTTATAGTAAGGTTGAAGGTGGTCTTATAAACCAGTTAATGTTTTATAATTCGAAATATTATAGGTTTCATAGCTTATAAATATAGGGTATAAAGTCTATTTAAATATTCTTTTATAATTCCAAAAAAAATCGCTAGTTAGATAAAAATATGGTCTATTAATGCAGTATGACTAATTACCAAATATTTCATTCTAATCCAGTTAATACGGTATACATAGGTAGTGCCAAGTTCCCATTCCCAGTCAAATTAATCAAGCCATATAATATAATATTGATACTGGTAATTTTACTACACTCCACCTAACAAAAAGAAAAAAAAGTGTGTTCAAGCTTGGAACTTCGAGAAGATTCTGAGGCTTATAATTTATTGCTATTTTTTTATTTCGCTGTATTGCTATTTCTGGTCATAGGGCTTCTCAGCTGGTTGAAAGTCGAGTTGCACTTCCTAACCACTGTACCAACTAATTACGATGTTGGTGAACGTAAAATTAAGTATATAGGACAGTCTTGGGGCGGTGTATGGAATGGGTGTATTGAAGAGAGATTCACTATTTGATTGAAAGCAGATTGGTGTGCAGCCAAGTTGGGTTGGAGTTCAGTTAGGTGTGGGAAGATGGTATAGTTGGGTGTACATGGGATGGTGAGTTATGGATATTATGATATGGATAGTTTTAACACGGAGGGTATCCATACACCCTCTAAACCCTTGAGTTGCCGAGCCCTTTAGAATTTTTCCTCAAGCATCTTTCAACGAACCTAGTATTTACCCAGGATAGGAAGTCAATACATAAACAATCTAAATTCTCTCCACATCCGTTCAACTACCCCAAACCCCCCATAATATAATCAACACTCACACATCTCGGTTTCCACAAATCCGTCTCGTCAATTCCCCATCCCGGTCTTCCGGGTCGATATCCACCAGGTCCATGCTCTCCTCTCCCAGGAGGCCGATGATGTCCATCGCCAGGCCCAGGTCTATCTCCATATCGATTTCCAGGCGGTGGATGTCGAATCGGTCCATTGCCTCTCCCTAGCATCGGCCACATGGGAATATAACATTTTTCATCTGCTGCGCATTTATTTTCACAGCTTGTCCATTCACCGGCCCAGCCGAGCCAGGCTTTTAGTTCTTCTATACCGTGGATCCAGCGGAGGATTTCTTTTTGATTTTGGGGGGCTACGATGGATGTGTCTTTTGAGTTTGGGGAAGGTTGGTTGAATGTGGTGTTCCAGATATTTTCGACGGAAAATCCAATGTCGATTAGGATATTGCAGATTCCGGCTTGGGTTTCTTCGACGGCCCATTTGAGGGAGTTTTCTTCAGGTGTTAGATAGATACCTAGGGAAGGGGAAAGAAGTCGGGTGTGGTGGTAGTGACAGCGGGAATAAGTGGTTTGGAAGAGAGTGGAGTCTCGTTGCCAGATTGAATGGTCTTCTTTGGGCGACGGATATTCAAGAAAAGGGAGAAGTAATGAATGAGTCTGGTCCCGAATGGATGTCATCCACTTTTTCTCTGCTGTTTTGTTGGATGGCGGAACTGAAGAATAACTTTGTAGGGTTTGAAGAAGTTGAGCTAGAGGTGATGCGTAAGTTTGAACGATTCCGTTAGTAATCGTTGTCCAGTCAATACCGGTGCAGTTCGAAGATTGGCCGAGTAAATTCCTGAGAACTCTCTCCGAGTCCTCTTTCATTATTGCTGCTTCTTCTGTACTGATATCGTCTAAAGTATGGGATCTCCTCCTTCGCATCAGAGCGTTCAACGCAGTCATCCTTTCATTCTCGTCCCCCAGATCAGCTTTCCAGAACCCTTCACTTGTCAAATTTAATGTTTCCCTTTCTATTACGCCTCGCACCTTTGCTTGGCTCTCGAATTTGGGAGAGTAGTAATTGAGGGTTCCACATGTGAGCAGTTTGACTCTGTTTTCGCCAAGTCCTGGTCCTTCTCCAGAGGAACCGTAATGAGCAGCAGCACTTGTGAACCAACCCCAGCCTTGACTTCGAAGGAATGGTTCTCTCTCAGAATCATGTCTGAAGTTTGGTGGCATAGCAGGATGGTTTTCCGTGGGATTCTTTGTATGTGTAGATTGCGGCGACCGAGTCGTTATAGATGGTAGTGGAAGGTAGGATGTGAGATCCGCTTCTTCCTTTTCATATACTTCTTCTGGTGTATTTTGGAGAAGTAAAGGAGCTGTAACATTCAAATGCTCCACTAATCTTAGTGTTTCGCTCTCGAAATCACACCAGATCATCTCAAATCCAGCATTCATTCGTACAAACCCTTCGACTCCCCAACCTCTTCCACCAAGACCTCCTTCGTGCACCCAGGAGCAGAGGCCTCTTGCCCTATCATACTCTTGTACTAAGCCTGGTCCAAAGTGTCCATTAGGATCTGGGCCAGTTACATTGCCGTAGATGTGCAGCATTTGTGTATCCATTCGACCTGTGCCCATGAGTGTAGCGGATTCCCCGTCGAAATAAACGCATTTCGCCGTGCGAGTAGTTTGGAATGTGAGAAGATGGGAATTTCTGGTAGAACCCATAATTCCATAGGCCATTTCACTGAAGCGCGATTAGCAAATAGTCTAACCTGGCTCATTCGTGTTTTGTGAGTTTAGAACAGAGTGTATGATCATGGACGTAACCGCCAGAAGCTATCCAGAATAGTGAGCTAGCTGAAAGGAGAACCTGTCGTTGACATTACAAGGCTTGCATTTTTGAATTTATCCGGAAATAGTTCATGAATTTACATCTTTCGGATCCTTTTTTTCTTTCTTTTTTGGTTGAATTACTAATAGTTCATCCAGACACCGCACTCACAGGTGAAGATTGGAAGGTCACCGGACGACCAATTTGGCATTTATCCAGGGGGGAAGGAATGCTAACCGAAGAACAAAAACACTGAAATATACTCACACGTCGAAAGAAACCCATTCTGGACTTTCAGGTAGAGATTCACCATCTCTTCGGCCATGATACACTTTTGTGAGAGGAGGTATTTCACAGGGAACAATACTATGCCCACTCGGAAAGAATGTATTTGGCCATTGTTGAAGAAGTCCGTAAACTGATGCGAAATAATGAGGTGCTGATGAAGAGAAGTTCAATTTCCATTCCGAACCACGGGTTTTGATAGACTCGAAAGATTGAAACAGAGGGTATTGAAGTTCAGCAAACGCTTTCACAAAATGAAGGAAAGTTATACAAAAGACAGAAACATAATATAATACAAACATCATTTCAAAATCGATGAATTGCCACTACGAACTATACATAATGGAAAAGAAAGAAATTGAAGGTGCATTTTAAAGAATTCACTTGAAGATGTAGATGTAATTCATGCCGCGTAAGCACCGTTGAAGCATTCGTTGCCGTCGAAGATAAGGAGTCTTACCGCCAATCATAACCTGAACCTTGCGATTCAGGCATGGGAAGTTTAGGCTAGCTTCCCCAGAAATCATGAAGCTCATCAGTGCATCATCAAGCTCCTTCGACTATTCATTTTCACCAATAACGTTGCCACCAACTTTTATCCCCTTTAACAATTTGACTTACTGGAAATATGGGAGCTTCGCAATCCAAAAATCTCGCAAAAGCTTCTAAAGCAGCCTCTTTATCAGCTTCAAATACTGCGCGCAAATACCCAACTCGAACTCCGCCGCCTCCATCTCCCCGCACAAATGTAGAACCAAGTCAACTAAGCTCTTCCGCAAAACTGGGACCAACTGTTCATCCAGAGGCAAGCTCCTCATCTACAAAGAATCAATGTTTGTTATCTTCTATCAATGACTTTTGGCCCTTCAATTGAAAGTCGTCGACTAGGAATTGAATTCACATGCTAATGTAATATTTTATAGCGATAAGTTTTGATGCATCCGATCCAGATATTGGTCTCAATTCTCGCCTCCGTGAATTAGGTCCTGTTACACCTTCACCCACTCTCTCCAATTCATCTACTTTCAACCGAGCATCAGCACAAGATCCCATGACATCCGGCAACAATTTTATCCCTTCTGCTTCCACACCTTCGCAGTCGATATTTCCAACCGCAAACAATCCTGCAGTTACCCTCCTGGCGGCGAGATCTAGAATAGCAGAAGAAGCAGAGAGGGACTTCGAGAAAATCGGCAGGAAGGGATTCCAGGGAAGGAAATATCTAGACGTTGCGACTATTCGAACAGTACTGGTTTACAGGTCTGAGGGCATGCCTGATTCCGAAATTGAGGAGAGATTAGAACTTAGACGCGGTATTGTCAAGAGTTTGGGAGGGAATGTGGTGAGTGTGGCAGGTGTATAATCAGAGGGATGAGAGAAATCCAAGGCTCAGATTGAACTCCGGAAACAAGCTTACAGTGGCGACATAATTTCAGCCATATGGTAGGCATTACTACCTATCTTCGACTGTTCCATCATATACTTTAAATGGATACGAAGTCATTGGCCATGCCAATAGTGTACAGTATAATGAATTATGGAAGGGGTGGTGAAAGGGAATGAGCGACAGTCTAGACGGTGTATTAGCCACTGTAAGTAGGGATATTGTATTATATGTCACCAAAGAAGATTGCCTATCGAGGGAAGGCAAGGCTCTGTGAAAGAACCAAGAATTACTGCTAGAAAAAAGCTTTGAGTTATGTGCTATGTGCCTTGATACCCTTGAAAAAGCTGTTATTACCATACCAATACTTGAGCAAATCATCACACAGGATTCGGCCTCGACATGTCTTCATGGAACATTGGCTGAGCATATTCCCTGACTTTTGTGGCCTCTTGCTCTTGAGAAGTCCGAAACGAACTGCTTGTGAATAATACGTAGCTGGGGATTACAAGGCTCGCATTGCAAGGAAAGCAATATTGTAAATTCCATCCTCACAATCCATGTCACAAGCAGATTGCGGGGCATATTTCTGAAGCTATTCTGCCGGGCGGTGTGAGACCTGGACAATTATCAATATAACTATCTGGGACTCAATTCAAACCACTTTCTGGTGAACAATTCCATTGAAGGGCCTTGCATTTAATATCAAAAGTGTTTCAGCATTTTGATCTCTTCAATATGCATGATGATACATGTCCATCTGCCCTCCATATATGAATACTCACTCACAATAAGCATCTAATTGGTCGATCATTTCCATGCCGAAAATTGTTCGGTAACTTCCGAGAATCATGCAACTTTATATACTCACATCATTTCAACTCTATTCAACAGCTTTTGAAGCTCGACAGTCACCCTCGCAATGATTGTCCGGTCTCCTCTATTTGCTGGTGCTTTGCGGCAAAATGGATTCGGAAATGTATGCCTTTCATGCTCCCTGCGAACGGAATTGAGAGGAATTCGAAGAGCTGGGAGGAACTTCTCGAACTCAAATGGTAGGAAAACAACAATAGTGCAGAGATTGGGAACTGGCTATTTCTTTACAAATAGAGATCTTTTCGGGAATGCAGGAAAGGGTGGAATGAGTACTTCTGTGGATGCACTCAGCAGGAAAGACGTAGATGGGGCAAAAGAAAGCATCGAGAATGGATCTACGATACCGGTCACTGCAGAATTAGAAAACCTGCCACCCCATCGACGAAGGCGGCAAAAACAATCACTCGAACAAGGTGATAAAGAATTCCTTCCTGAGAATGCTTCCACCATCCATGCCGACCGCGCAAGCGCACTTCCACAATCTTCCATAAAACGACTATTATCAGTCCTCTTGTCACTCACCAAACCCCGCCTTTCTATGCTCGTCGTTCTTACCGCATGCTCAGCCTATACATTATACCCAGTACCTTCACTTTTATCCTCGACACTTCTTGAAACACCCAGTTTGAGCCCCCTTACCCTTCTCTTCCTTACGACCGGCACGGCCCTATGCGCCGCCTCCGCAAATACCCTCAATATGCTTTATGAACCTAAATTCGACGCGCAAATGTCACGAACACGAAATAGACCTCTTGTTCGAAAACTCATTTCGCCTGGTGGGGCTTTACTTTTCGCAATTGCAAGTGGAGTTGTTGGGGTAGGAGGTTTATATTATGGGGTCAATCCCACCACTGCATTTTTGGGTGCTTTGAATATTGGGCTATATGCTGGTGTTTATACGCCGTTGAAAAGAGTCACAGTCTTCAATACTTGGGTCGGTGCAATAGTTGGAGGTATTCCTCCATTGATGGGATGGACTGCTGCGGCTGGACAAACTTCCTCACATCTTTCTTCTTCCTCAACACCTGAATGGCAGGATTTACTACTGGGACCAGATAGTGCGGGAGGTTGGTTACTAGCAGGATTGCTATTTGCATGGCAACTTTCGCATTTCATGCCTTTATCCTGGTCTATCCGTGAAGAATACAAAGGCGCCGGATATAGAATGTTATGTTGGGT
Source organism: Botrytis tulipae (assembly GCA_004786125.1). Lineage (NCBI taxonomy): Eukaryota > Fungi > Ascomycota > Leotiomycetes > Helotiales > Sclerotiniaceae > Botrytis > Botrytis tulipae. The sequence continues at coordinate 127,704 of PQXH01000110.1, forward strand.
AAATCCCGCCATGAATGGTCGCGTGGCTCTTAGATATAGTATCGCATGCATACCCCTATGCATTGGGCTTTGTTATGCGAATGTAACTGAATGGACATTCGCAGCAGCTAGCATGCCTGTAAATGTATGGTTGGTGCGAGAGGCGTACAGGTTCTGGAAATACGAGGGCCAAAAAGGAAGCGCGAAAAAGCTCTTTTGGGCAAGTGTTTGGCATTTACCAGTCGTACTTGTCTTGGCAATGGTGGAGAAGAAGGGATTGTGGAGTAGAATTTTGTCGGCGATTTTTGGACAGAGAACAGAGGATGATGAGGAGTGGGAATATGTGGACGAGGATGAGCATGAGGAAATACCTGTGCAGAAAGTACCTGTCCCAGTAGTCGCCTCGGCAGAATCGAGTAGATAAATCATGTGGAAGAAAGATTTGTATGTTGATAGAGATTCTTTTACCCATCTCTACTTTTGTATTTTGTGTGTACAATATTTTCGCGTTTGGTTTTGTAGATATGAACCTACCAGCGGGCGTGCAATGTTAGAAATATCACTACATTTTTGAGATTGCATCTCTTAATCGTGAGCTACATGTGTACCTAAACATTTCCTTCCTGGCATATAGTCCTCCATCTCCTTTTTCTAGCCTACCAATAACACAATTTTTACCTCTCAAGATTCAAACCTACCTAGCTAGTACTTCTCATCTACACTTCCTATCACCGCTTCATTGTGTTCTTATGTGTCGACACGGGGCGCAAATGTACAACTAATCCTGAACCTAGTTTCAAAACCTAGCATGTTATATTATGATGGCAACTGCTAACTAGTATTCAGTAAGATGCTGCAGTGCGGTGAATACTGCTTTTCAGCGCAGATATGACTCTTTTCGGGGAGTGGAATCTGACTTCGTTTGGGGAGATCACAGTGAGTCCTCAAAGGAACCAAAGATAATTCGACTCGACTTTAATCGACAATAATGACTCTCTTGAAGAGGAAACGGTCATGGAGTGACTGTATGAGCATACTACCCTCCGATACAAAAGTCACTAAATCCCCTTCTGTTTAAAGATTCTGACCTTCCACCTACGACCTCCACTTCACAACCTCCGATACAATTCAAAAATCCTGTTTACAATCTAACACAAAGATATCTTCAATCAAATCGAAGTTCAATCACAGAGTGCTTCAATACTTGATGTTTACGGGTTACGCTCTTCTCATCGCAACTACATCGACAAGTGTTACAGATTCAGAAGATATCTGTCTGATTTGATCTTAATGTAAGCTTCCTATGAAGCCATTTGTCGTACAACTGTCTAACTTGAATCAGCCAAGTATTCGTATCAATAGACTTGTCTCAAAGTATTCAACATCTTCTTGTCGGTATCTAATCCGTTCATTACAAGATGTGCAATACAGTACTTGTCAAAGCACCGTGCTGGTGCAACGGCAATAATGGCAAGATAGTCACTCTGAGAGAATATCCGGAGGAGTGCGGAATGTATTGAGTGGAGGATCGCACGATGAATATGAGCTAATTTATCCGGATTTGAAGATTGTCAAAGTCAAATGCAAGGAATGCCCACATTTAGAGGTTGAGGCTGATAGATTGGAAACGGAAGCGCGAGAAAGGGAAAGGGCAGAAATTGATAGAGTAGAGGCACAAAGAGTAGAGGCACAAAGAGTGGCAGAAGAGCAAGCAGCCCAAGTAGCAGCGCAAGGAGGATATCAAGGAGGATATCAAGGAGGATATCAAGGAGGATATCAAGGAGAATATCAAGGAGGCAATCAGGGAAGCTATCAAGAAGCCCATCAAAGTGGTCATCGAAGACGCAATCGCTGATTAGTATCCGGTATGGAGAAGCTACAAAATGTTGAAGCTGGAGTGAGGGTGAGCTCTATTAACTTCTCATTTTGTGCAGTTAGGTCAGAATTCTGCGTTGGACTTTAACAAAAATTATCGAGATTTATACTCCGTCCGGTCAGTCTGGATCTTCGAGTAAAGAATGCAAATCTTTGTTACAAATTCATTAGGTTATTTGATGTGCGATGAATTACAGTACGTATGAGTGTAAATTTCGATGTCTCATTACACTTGTAATTGATTTCACTCATATCGATCTTCAGTCCGTAAGAAAGGCGGAGATGTACCTCTATACTACTCTATATAGTCACCGTGATTTCTTACGGGATCGCGTATCTAGACTTCGATCTAATCATGCTAAAGTGTGTTGTTCCTTTCCACCCCATCTGTACGTCTGATCTACTGCGAATCGCAAGTGCTGGATATATCAGAACACACGTTCATACTCTATATAAAATCCCCTGTTCTATATAACGAACTCCTATCATTCAGCAGCTGAATTACTCTTCGACTTAGATGACTCTTTTGGTAGAGGAAAGTCATTGACTTGAAGACAGAGAGTTGACTCCCTTTTGAATAAATTGCAATGAGTCTTGGAGATTTCCAAGTGACCCCAAAAGGATAGAATCGTAGTGACTTTTCCCTCATAATTCTTAACGACTGTGTGAGCCTAGTATCCTCAACACAAATCGTTCCGTTTCCTCTTGTGGAAGTATCTGACCTTTGATCTTCAACACCATCCACGATTTCGCAAAACTGCAAAACTTCAAATATTCGAGAGTTCGGGAAATAACATTACTTTCCATCAATATCAAACTATTACCCTCGATTATCTTACTGCTTCATGTGTACGAACTACTTCCGGTTTCCACGTTCCTGAAAGCGCCTAGACTTTCTGTGCTTACTGCGGACTTGCGAGTGCACTTTTCAACGTCATTGTCGCTAGCATTCTCACATCATTACCATATCGTTAAGAAGTTCTCGGGATATCCACTGAAGAAAGCTGTTTTGTAATACTGCAATTTTAACACGGCATTTAAGACAGACCGATCAATCGCACTTACAGAATGTCTCAAAGCATCAGTCCTGGTGCCCAGCCGTGCAATACGTGCAGATTGCATATCTATGTCGGACCTTGCTTTTGTAACGGCAAGAGCGGCGAAGTTTTCGTATTATACAGTCGTGTAATACCATGCGGAATTGGAGCGAATGACCCCCTTCGTGAAGACAAAATACATCATAAGATATGCAAATATTGTCATGGTGAGAAGTCAAGGGCAAGAGAAGGAGACGAGAGAAGGAGGAAGGATATTGAGAGAGAGGAAGGAGACAGAGAGACACTAGAGATGATGAGAAGAATAAAACAAGCGAATAAAGAGAGACAGAGAGAATTGAGAGAGGAAAAGGAAACAGAAATGGAGAAGGAAAGGAAAAGGGAGGAAGAAAGAGAAAGAGAGAGAAAGAGGGAAAGAGAGGCTACGGACAGACAATTGAGAGAGAATATAGAAAGAGAAAGAAAAAGAGCGAGAAGTGTGATAACCAGAAGTGGGGGAAATGAGAGGAGCAAGAGGGGTGAGAGGGGTGAGAGGATTAACAGAAGAGAGCAAGTAAAAAAAGAAAATGCGAGCAGAGGGGTAAAGGTGGGAAGAGGAGGACAGGGGGGTGAGAAGATTGACAGAAATGAGGGTGCTCAGAGGAATGCGAGAGATGTGAGAAGCGAAAGGAGAGAGAAGCAGGTGAGGTGGGAAGATCGTGATCGAGAAGAGAGAGAAGCCGTCAATACGGCACTCCAAGCGGAGATCGCATCAATCGATCGTGGAATCGACTACTGGTAGACATATGATGTTTGAGGGGACGCTCAAATTATGAGCATGGATCAGTGATGGACTCAGTTGCTGTTTAGCTCTTTGCGTTGGACTTCTATCAAAGGTATAGAGATTTCAGCCTCCGCCTGGAGCGTCGAGTAAATGAATACATACCTTTTAAATACTTTGATTGGTTTCTTTCATGTGTAATGCAATGCAGTTTATATCAGCATTGACTTCGCTACCTTGTTATACTCATGATTGATCCGTTCACATTGATATCTTGTACATCCTAAATGCGGAGTAACATGCCATGTTATAAATGCTCAATGACAAGTCTCAGTCCAAGAACTCACAAAAGACTCTCCGCGTCAGACAAATACTCGATCAGATTGACTCAGTAAAGCCATAATACTCAATGGAGGCTTAGCCAGTCATGACTCTTCGAGAATGATCGCAATGGAATGACTGTATAGGAATAGCGAAATGTGCTCAAAACGCCTTGAGTCCCCCCTCTGCGTAGAGATTTTCTCTTTCAACCTACAAAATAATTCCGAATCCTCAAATCGACATCCTCGCAGTTAAAAACAACGACACATTTCATCAAAGCCAGATTATCATTATTGAATACCCTGCTGCATCGCATCTACGAGTACTCTCTTCCTTCTGTAAGAATATCTACACTAATTTTCCACGTCAATACATGATGCCTTTACAGCAATTTTCAAGCATGATATAACCGTGATAACATAGACCTACTTCAAACCCATTCGCCTCTCCCATCTATGCGAAATGTGTTTATTACTCTGTCCATGAAAAAGTGCGTGTGCGGAAACACTCTCAATGACGATACAATTCACACAGTTTGGATGCCGGACCACAACAAGATCGAAACGTTGTGTCGGGAAGCAGCATTGGGTCTGAAAGAGCACCATTCAAAGTTCTGGATGCAGAAAGAAAATTATAAAATTGTAGAACTGGAATGTAGAAAATGCCGGTTGCAAATTCGCAGAATCAAGTCGAAGCAAGCAAAAGAAGCAGCAGAGGAACAAGCACGGGAAGCCAAAGTCCAAGCAGATAGAGCAAGAGCAAATGCGGCATACCAGGCAAATCGGCAAAATAGGAGGTAAGAGCGATTTCCGCATTATTAGAATCGGGCAAGGTTATATCGAGGGCTCCAAGAGGCCAGTACGGTATCTGATATCGGAAGGAATAAAAAGTGTTAATGGCGGGCTGGTGGAGAGTCTGGACATCATGTCGATGGATTTTCTTGTTCGCATAGGACTCTGGAAGGGTCTGTTTGATTCATCGTCCTCTGCATAGTCATAGCGTTGAGCTTGGGAATGAGCACAATCCATTTTTAGAAATTCATCTTAGATGAATACGCGTTGGATTTTCGTAGAAAAGCTTAGTATTGCATCCTCCGCCTAGTCAATAGAGCGTTGAGTCTTCAAAATGAATACTAGTCTTCTACTCACTTTTGTCCTCCATGAATGTGCAATGTAATCAGCTATGTATGATTTTTGAATTCGGCGTCTAGTCACACTCATGACTGTCTTCGTTATACTAATGTAAGCCCACTCATATAGTCAATTAACATCATTTAGACGCATGTATATGCATAACAAAAGTCCACAGGTCTATGAAAATACATTCAAAGCTTCAATCTAACAACGTTTCTTATCAGTTGAATTCCTCTTCTCGGCCACTTGACACTCCACATCCACAAAGTCCTCTCTGCCTTTGATAAGACTCACATCTTTGTCACCGCGAGAATTTCCTAACTTTACTTCTCATCACATCACCATCCCTCGAGGAATCTCCGAAACATTTACCCAGCCCGAAACCGTACACCTCACTCGAAGTATCTCCGCACAAACATCAACCATCAAGAAACCGACCTTACCTATACACTCTCTCAAATCCCAAACCCGTCTCCCGCTATCCCCCAAGAATGTGTATCCGGTATCAATACACAGGACGTTGCTGGTGTGACGGAAGAACCGGCCAAGTTAGGGTCATCCAATCAATGAAACAAGATTGCACTCAGAAGCCTCCAAGAGTTCAATGTCCATATTTTAAGCCGAAGACTTTTGAAAACGAGAAATGTTATGGGTGTATCCAGGAAGCGGCAGTAGCTGAAGCAGCTCGAACTCTTTGGGGTATGCGGAATGGAAGGTGGTAAATAGAAGTTGACGGGAAGATGGAGGCAGAGAAAGCTTGGCTATTATCTCTTTTGTTATATTTTGCGTTGGACTTCCGTAGAAGAGTTTAGATGTTTCATGCTCAGCCCAATCCCTTTGAACATTGAGTCGATATAAATGCAAACCTTTTACACAACTTTATTATCTTTAAACGAACATTAAAAGGCATGTGAACAATAACTCATGCTCGTTTTGTTATTTTGTAAATCCGTCTCGTTATGAATTCATCTCTTCTATACTCACGAAGTATAACGTTGATATTGAAAGCTATCTGAAACTTTTCGGTGAGTAACTCATCGTTACTTCATTTCAATGTGCGCACTGTGGTGTTGAAGAGTTTTGAATCGGAGATCGGAAAGAGAAGGGTGAATATATGCAAACATATACCACGTACTCTGAAAGTCACCATTTCAAGGCTATTGAGAATGAATTTTACCGAGCTATTTGAAAGTCTCAAGTCACACTTCTGACTGAATCTTCAAAAGTTTCCCTTCAGACTGATCGTTTCATATAAATGAATCGCATATCCATACAAAACAATAGTCACTGCCACAGTGATGCCTAAGGTATATTTAATAATTTACACAGGTCAAGAAGAATTTTCGCCGAAGCAAGTTCAGCGTGTCTCTCACAAAATCGCAATCAATTAACTAGCAGAAACGAAAAGAAGAAAAGCAAAATCATTGAATGTAAATCGTATATTCATGTATTCATCTCTCCTATATACTTGCTTAATTATCTATCCATCCTATAGGATCTAAATTGTAGCCGCAAATCCGAATAATGATATAAATATCATCCTCCCATATATCATAGCTCATCTGCATTTATGTACTCATAACCCATCGCACTTTTTAGAGTCATTTGACTGATCCATTGCCACCCATTATCTACAACCATCGCCGAATTATTCCAAATGCATCGAAACCCGCAATACTCTTCGCCCGAAAATTTGCTTCAGATCTCTTTGAATTGACTAACAATGCAAAGATGATCGAGATTCAAAACATCAAAATCCGTTGCCCCAAAATTTCCGTAAGAGATCGACAGACCATTTCAACTAACATCCGCGCAAATTCAAACATCTCCACCTAGGAAAACGAAAGAGGATCGACCAAAACTTTTGGATAAAGATACAGGCGCGAAGAAAAGACGAAAGCATACTGTCTTGAACGCTCGAGGAAGAGCTCTCTCAGCTTCGAACAGACACTGAAACAACCCCCATCATTACTATCATCGCTTAAATACGTCTCATCAATCCCTTCTTTCCCTTCATCTCTCTTCTGGACTTGGCCTTCTTCTGTCCATCTCTCTTAACATAGATAACCTCGTTGTTAGGATCGATTTCCTCACCACCGAACTCACTTCCTGGTCCGAAATCAGGCTCGCCTCCCAAGCTACCGAAGATATCTCCGATGTAGTTGGTAGGAGTTACACCTTCAGCGAAAGTTGAGTTCCAGCCATCAAGAAGTCCCTTGATAACTTCAGTACCAGCGAGATAGATGTTCTCAACAGCTGGTTCAAAAGCACCTTGGTTGGAGTACAAAAGGTTGAACTCGACAGATGCACCGGGGTATGGACGATCGAAATCAGAGGCTGTACGCATAATGATGATACGGGAGAAATCGACGATCTTGAAGAGAGCAGCACGCAAAAGAGCAGAAAGGGTGGCGTTATCTTCTTGGGCGGTCATGCAGTAAACTCCCGAGCCGTTGGTGAGCAATGTTGTGGTGTTTTCGAATGCTTCTCCGAGGAGTGTACCAGAGAAGTATACATCAGAAGTTGCGGTGTCACACGTGATGACAGTAGGAGCGTGGGTTGCTGCTTGATATTTGTTGACAGCTGCGGAGGAGTTGTCGGTTGCGTACAATGCACGGTAGGCGATGGACTCGGATGAATCGTTCAAAGATGCCTTCTTTGCGAATCCTACGGCCAAATCACGGAGTGGTTCGTTGACTTCGAATACCTCGGTTCCGTAGATGTTACCAGGGTATTGATCTGGAGCATATGAACCTTGGGGGAAATATCCGGTGGTGAAGTTATCAGGCTTTTCTCTTGCGTCGAATTCATATTGAAGAGCAACTTGGATAGTGTATTTTGAAAATGCGACATCACCAATGCTACCGTGCTTTGGGTTGATACCAGCAATTCCACCAACAAGGAAATAAGTCGAAGAGAGATCGAAAGCGGGGGAGAGAGTCAAAGCGGTGATGGTTGAAGCTGCGTTGATTTCAGATTCACCAGTGGTGAGTTGACACACGGATCCATCGGCAAGACAATGGGCTTGTGGGAAGATAGGGGAGAATCCGGGCACGGTGATGTTTTTCGCGAGGAGATTTCCGATTGAGCCTGGGGTGAAGGAGTTCTCATACCAAATGTCTGCTTCGGGCGTGAACTAAAAACAAGTCAGATGATGCGCCCGAATTGAACATGATTGTCATATCTTTATGGACAAGGGAAATACGGAAAACGTGGAAATCGGAGCCGGCAAGATGACGCATGGAGATACATACCATGGAAATGATGAAAACCTTAGGTTTGACCACACTAGCTGTCGAATTGGTGATATCCAACTTAACATCCAAACCATCAGCCTGAACACTGAAATGGATATCCTTCTTGTCTAATTTAGTTTTTGGGAGTCCATATGGTTTAGTGGTTGCAGCAGCAGCCACAGATCCTACACCAGCCAAAAGGCTAAGAAGAGCAGAAGTACGCATGTTTTCGAGAGGGTATGATATGATCTATCGGGGGACTTGTGGAGGTTCTGCGGGGAGTAGCGGGGATGGGTAGGAGAGAGAAGCACAAGAGACAAGATCTTGGAATAAGAAGACTCGGTGGTCTATCGATTACTCGAGAGGAGGAAGGAAGAGCGTAAGGGAAGCTATAGAAGAGGTAAAGAAAGAAGTAAAAAAATTATCTGGATTCGAGGTTCTGGAAGCTTAATATATTCCGTAGTACCTGCAGTGAATTGTCAATCCAAGCAAAGAATGCATTGTAAATGACCCATATCCCCACAAATCTCCTCGAAAACATGTTAATCACACGCGTCGGATATTCACGCATCTGTTCCTGGTTTTGAGGCTTTATCCAATAAACTTTCTCATTCCGTTGAGAATACTTGACCGATTTGACGGGGGAGCTGATCTTTGATCTTCCTTGCAGATACTAGAGAGGGGAGCTGGATTAGTCTAGCTCGTTTGGATAAATATGGATATTGGTATGGATGTGGAGTACCAAAATTATCCCACGACACACCCAAACGATATCAAAAGATAGCAAATAATAATGATAAATCAATTAAATCTGCCTCGCTACCCTAATCCTCTTTCCAAATATCAATCCAACTCCGATATCGTTACCAGGATTCATAATGTAGAGAAATCCAGAATTCAAGCCTTATCGCAATGCATGCAAACCCGCCGCTAAGACCTACGGAGTCCAGCCTGTAGGCTGTATGTAACCATAATGTATGCAAATAAGCCTTGGAATTTTCTTGGGAATCTCACCGTCATCATCAAATTCAGCACGAATATCTTCAATATCTATTCTCCTCGTTACATATACGGGATATTCTCCGTAGGAACTCGCCAACTGAAGTCTTGGCGTGATGCCAGACCGATTGATAAATCCGGGGGTGATTGTTGTTGTACGAATAGCCAATACAAACAGGCAGAAACCATTGTCATTTTCATCTTGTCAATATGATTGTCACGGTATCTATCGAATATCTATCGATAAGAGAATTCCCGCCAAGTTCGATGACAAAAGTGGACGTTACTCGTAACTCATAGCCGCATCTAATTAACCAGCTAAACTTCAGCTTACTAGTCTTTTAGTATATTTCTTGTTCCTAGATCCATCGATACGGGAACTAGCATATCATTTCCTCTTACAGAATAGAACAGTTGAAGAAGAAGAAATTTTTACAACTCAAATATTGAAGTCTTATTGAGTCACTGTGCAGTGTGTGATGTAAACAAATGACAACCGTAAACAATCGATATTCTCGGCTCCCTTACTTCAGTCTTCAATCATCTAATCCATATCAATCAATCGATAACCCCATCCTATCGCCATCTTGGCGAAATCCTCAGATCAATTCGAAGCAGCATAAACAATCTTGATACCGCTCGCAGGATAATCCTCGGTGAGCTCCGCAAGTCCCCGCTCATCCCATCCAAACAGCGCCGCAAAAGATAAGCTCAACCACATCCCCCCATGTCATCATCCACGCCTCCACCTGAAGAACTCAATCTCAATTATTAACCCAGTATAGGTCTTCCACCTTCCTTTTTAGTACTAGACGTCGCCGACGACGTTGAATTCATGCCAAAAAAATCATCCGATTCCGAACCATGTTTCTATCCTGGAGATTTTGTACGAAGTGCTTCTGCCAGCTACGAACAATGGGAGTGGGAGAGAGAGATTGGCTTTTTGCTCCAATTCTGATTCGCTAGTGGTGCTTTACTCACGGTTTCTCAGCGTCCTTCTCGGATTCCAGTCTACATCGAAGCTCATGCCAAGTGCACGGGAAAATAGTCTAATGCTCGTGATAAGAAAGTTTAACCAAGACGTATGACAGATCCTGTAATAATTTTTGGGAAAAAAGTACCAGATCTAAACGATCGGAAATTCCTCGTGGTATCCGATTGAGACATTGAGACATTGAATTGAATGGAATGCCTATTCCTTCCCGAGACCAATCATTCAATATCAATAAATTATAAATATGGATTCAATTTGTATACAGTATCACATTAGAAAAAGTTAAATCTATTCCATGGAAAATCAAACACACATACAATCATAACAAATTTCTTCTGTTCCTTTGAATTCAATAAATTACGATCATGATGGCGAAAAAGCAACAATTTATCACGAGCTTGACAACCTTCAATTATTGTGATTTCTCCCAATTGTTCTCCCTCTGACGCGAATCATCATATCAAGATCTTTTGAGATGTCTCAAAATTCATTATCAAAACTTGTTCCCCGTGCCCGGCACCTTCCTAGTTTCCCAGTCAACCTACAGGCGGAATTCATCGGTACAAACCGACAAGAAGTGGAGACTTATGTGCCGAGGAGGCGCGTAGATTCTCTTATCACGCCTCGCAACACCATTATCGCGATATCTGGCGATGGAATCATGATAATGTCATGAAAAGGCTGGGTGAGGACGATATGACTATAATTGAAGGCGGGTGCTTCGGGTTTCGGTACGCTCCTGAAGTACGTATCTTTCTAATCCCCTCACCGTCGAGTTTGACGACTAGAATTCGTGCCGAGGCGCAGTGAGTGTAAATGTAGGTGCCGAATCATGGGAGGAGAGATTGTTAGTTCAGTTGAGACTTAACTCACTCTAAGGGATTGTCTCATGATTGATCGTCTCATGATTGATCGTGGGTCACCGCAGTCGTCTGTGAAGACCTTGATGGTACCTCCTTTAGGCATTCTGCCATTCCAAAACACCAGCTGGAGTCAAGTATCTCTCTTCTCATCCAAAAATGTCTTGGGATCATGATACCTACTAGATGACAGTACGTCTATCTATATCCACTGGGATTGACCTATATGAGAGGAGGACGAAGATCTTGGAATGATTCGTGCCCATCACTTTATCACGCCGTCCTCATCGCATGCACTTCAAGCACATGAAACGATCGACTGTCCAGTGGCTCTGCCGATTCCATTTTGAATCCTCATCGTCACATTCAGTATGAAGACCATTGAATGATCCGTTCCTGATGTAAATGTGTGCCTTTCTGATCCGTGGCAGCAAGAATAGCAACCGAGATGTCAGAGATCTTCGCAGCAGCCATGTGATAATGCTTGGCCGCTCAGTAGGCAAAAGGGTTAAACTCACAATCCTCTAGTCTGTTGCTATCATGCTGTCTAATTTTGCAAGGAAAACCAGCTACTTTGCGGGCTACACACGCTGCTTATCGAACTCACTCCCAGGGTCTGCTTCTCCCAAGGTTCCAACCATAGGGTAACAATGTCATTGACATCAATCATCAGACCATCTAGCCTAGTGCTTCTCGGAATATAGAAATATCAGCCATTGGTTTAGATTCAAAGGCTTAGACGATGGTAGCACGACATTGTCTTTCGTCACGAATGTTCTTGCCTTGCATGAAAAATGCTCATCCTGGATTGGAACCCTAGGCGCCGATGAATATAGGAGTCGAGAAATGAGTTCTCTCAAATTCAATGAGCTGTCACTCGTAGGAAGCCTTGATCAGGGGCGATACAAGGCATTTTCTCGGTAAAGCATCCGTCTCAACACACGACAAAGGTAATTATGCCATCGTATCGTGGAAGCCTATACCAAGTATTATCATTCTTTGTATAGACTCTGACGCGGCCTGAGCTAAACACAAGGCTTCTTCGAAGCTCAATTGTTTCAAAGTATCGAAATATTATTTTCATTGTCGGTGCGTGAATTTCGAATCATTAACAAGAAGCATGGGTGGGATCTCACCCACGAGGTTTGGACAAATGCAGGTACACGGCGGTGTCTTCGAAAGGTGTATACAAGGGGAAGTTCAGACGAGTAGCGACATCCGCCGACCTTAACGCTAGCCGCGGAGAATTAAGGTCGCAAGTGGTCGAAGGATGGAAGATTGTGGGGGCATTTTCGGGCGTTGTCGAAATCAGATTGCCATCTAAGAGAAATAATTGTGAAGACATCACATAGGTCTTTGGTAAAAACCAGATAACAGGATCAAGGAATCATAATGTAGTGAAAAAGAAACACTCCACTCATTGTAAAAATGGTAACATTAACATATCTCTCTACCTTATCTCAGTCACGTCAGAAAAAAGCTCATCACAGCCATGATATGTGTGTCATTTTGAGGTGACTGGGAGAGTGTGGACCCCTCAGAAGATTTGTCTTCGTTCAGCCCTAGCTGATGCGAAATCTAACATAAATCTGCAGAGATGATATAGAAGCATACGTAAACTCGTGAACATACGCTCTCAAGGCCTGTGCAAAGGGGACTTATTGTGTTTGTAGATTCATCAATTAGCGCTCGAACTTTCGCAGTGCCATAAGTGCCATAAGAATGATATTCCAGAAAGGAAGCTTGCTTGTAAAATTCTGGTTAACCAATCAGCACAACTCCGTTTTGGGGGTAGTGAAAAGAACTAATGCCAAACTAAAGTTAACGTGGATGGTCCGAATCTTTCTGAAAAGGCTGAACATAATGTTGCGGTGCGTCGTTTTTTCATATCGCAAGCTTGCAAGCTGATGTCGTCTAATACCCCTCTAACTTTATCGGGGGGGGGGGGGGGGGGGGGTGGGGGGGGAACTGAGATGTGTGTTTAGTGGCGCGAGAGGTAGACCAACATGAAATTTTCCTTCGCAATGAGGATCTGAAATACTTAATTTCGATGCTCCTGTAATTCATCCAATGAAGTAGGGATATTCTTTGAGAGTCAAAGTATGGATTGTAATTTGGTCCGTTTCATCTAGCCTTGTCGTGTCAAAGTTACATATCGATCCTTCGACACATGGAAATAGACATATGTGTCAGCGCTATATGGCGGTAGTGTAACAAAACCCATCGAGCTTTGGCGTTCTAGATGTCAGTGCATGTCATCAAATCTGTAGGCCATTCGGGGGCCCTTTCCGATCCCGTTGAAGATGAGTTGATCCTTTAGATCCAAGGCTTAAAGTGCCGAAGGCTAGTCAGATAGGATGAGGTCGAAATTGAGAAGTCTTGGAGGAAAATCTCCCTGAAGTTTATTCGTAGGAAGGTGTATTTTGTGATCCTTTGATACGACAGAAATGACATCGAAAACAATGACAAAAATCTAAGCCCCAAAGGGAAAAGTGTAAGCATGGTCTGACCTATGGTGCCTTTCTGATTAGCAACTCTCTCAATGGCTCCACGGTTAATATCCAGAAAGCATGCAAGTACTGCATAACAGGAGAATGCCCATCATTCTCATGCAACTAATTGTCAATCTCGTTTTCACAAGGATGTTGACTGGGGCGCAGTTCCGCAGTACATATAAGCAGCTGCATACCCCAACATCGAACTGCGCAAAGACCAGATGTTCGTTCCTAGTAGTTAAAATAAGACCCGTACGGCACTCTTGAGGATCAATTGGATTTTATTTAGGGGGGACGTACCGTGAAAAATCTCGGAAGGATCATGGCAATGATTCCAAGAGATTTTATTCGGATTATTCATTGCATTTGCTGGCGATTGAAATCTTCTCAGAGTTTCATCATGCATAATGTAGATAAGAGTGGTGATGCTGGGGTTGTTTGAAATATCAATCACCTGTGAGTGCAAAGTGCATGCTGACTAGGTATGCAAAGAAACATGAAAAACAAGCCTGTCCGAACAATTTTGAGCAAAGTAAGCATACTATGCCATCTCGTTGCATTCTAATATAAAGGATGTTCGCCCCCAAAATGGATGACAGTTGAAACACGGGAGAGCGGCGTCTAAAGTAAAACAGATGAGAAAATCTGCGATTGGTCACCCCAAAAAGCTATTCTGGAAGAAATTAAAACAAATTGTCCAAGATTGTATTTGTATGCTAATTGTCCAATTGTTGGTGAATCATTCGTAACTGAGCATTTTCAGATGAAACAAATATAAGTTATGAATACTTCATTGAAGAAAATAGTTCTCTCGGGTACAGATAGCCGCCGCTTGCAACAGTGAAAAAAGACGATGGAGTGCTCTGGTCCATTGGAAATGTTTCAATCACATTCTTTGACTTTGTGCTTATAGATACCGCAACGTGAAGATTGTACTGCCGCGCGTGATGATACCATTACCGGAGTCTTTCCGAGTATATCCCACAAGCTCAAGGGACGCTTGTCAGCGTGAGGATATCACGTTGGTCTGTGTGAGTCGGAACCCATGTAAAGAATTGGCACAAGCGTTGGATATTCACCGATAGGGTGAGACAAGAGGAAACCCCAGATAGAGCGGCTGTTGGCACAGGCGACTATCGATTGCATGCGGGAAAGAAAAATATGAAGCAATCTCTTCATTGCTCTCACTGGGGTGTTGCGGTTGTTGAGATTTCTTCATCTTGTTGGGTTGGAATATAGTAGGTCCGCACTCCACTCAATGTTGGACTTACGACCTCATGAAGATTTTTTCTGTGGTCATGACCATGGCTATGGGGAGGAATATTGAACTTTTACGTTGCTTTGAAGATAAACACTGCCTAATGGATTGAGGTCTTCAATGGCCTTTGTCCGGTCGAATTGTTTGTTGTTTGTTGAAGCATAGCAACAGTGCTGGTCAAACTGCATACCGCTTATCGCTATTAGGCGCCCTTGCAGAATCCCTTTTGATCAGACCTGGGATGAAGATATCGAGATTAGATAAACCTAGATGATCTCGGGCATCTGTGAGGACCTCGGGATACCTAGGTCCTGAGTAACTTTGGTAGATTCCCGAGGAGAGAAATCAAGGTGGAGGCATAGTACAAGAGGGGGAAATTGTGGACAGGGTATAAAGAATAGATGTTTGGATGATAGAAGCCGAGAAGGAGCGGGTAGAGATGGGATGAGTTGATTTCCCATCTGTGCACTTGTGCATATGCATATTGTGTAGATCAGTGTCAGTGCTGTCTTGGAAGCAGAGATCCTAGCAAGTGAAAGAGATTCATCCGAAGTATTTTGCATTTCTTAAATTAGTCATCCAATCGTTTTACCAGGCAAACAAGGAATCAAATAACAAAGTTCTTCCTGATTTGGAGTAGGAAGGAAAAAGTAAAGGAAGAGAAAGAAGCTCCAACCAACAGAGGCCCAAGTATCACCACTAATTAGACCTTTTTCACGTGATGTCTAAAAGTTCAACTAATTCAATTACGGCATTCTCGTAATGCCATTCACGCAGGAGTTACTACCTCGGTAGACGATGTATAGTATCTATCTAGTCTAGTCTAGACATCATTTTACACGCGCGCATCAAATAAACGTCTCTTTTCTTTCTTTTAGTCCATCTAGTCTTTCAAGTATATCTTCTTTTCATCTTTACCTACCATTTTCAACATCTTCAATTCATTACGAAACAGGATCGTTCTGATATGTTTCATTATCATCTAATCTACCAAGATCTAACTATCTTGAAAGGCATTCTTAAAAAATCTCATACACAGCCCTTGTAAATTGAATATACCCTGCACTGACCCTTTTCTGTCATCCCCCCTGTACAGATCTCTCCCGTTTGATTCTATTTTCGGTACGCGAACGCCTCATCCGCAGCTTACTTGTTGACGCCCACATAATTTACGCGCCCATCAGATATGTCTCCAAAATTCAAGATGAGACTACCGCCCAATGTCCTTAGAAGAGACCGGTATTCTTCTGTTGACCAATACAATCATCTCTTGTTCGTATCCTCTCGAGTTTTGGAGACTTAATAGTCTATCCGCGCTTACTGTAGTTGATCCTGGTAACAAAATTTCGTGCATTTGCCAACGTTTGAAGGCCCAGGAAGTCGGGGTCGGATTTATCAAGATGATATCTAAAATCGGACCCATCTTGTTTCATCATTTAGTTGAGGTCTCATTTTTGGACGTTCAGCGTTAATGAGGCTATAGACACCACCCAAATGGCCCCCAGCGTTATTTCTTCCAACAGATAATCGAGCTGGTCAATTCTGTATTATAAAGGTCGGTCGCCGGTACACTGGCTAAGACCTTTCGTCCTCATTCAGCATCAGCATCATCTTTTGGCTTCTACGAATTTCCTATTGTCAACTCGCTTTAGATTTCAATTCTCAATATCTGACTCCATTCGTTTTCGTGTCAAGTATTTCCTACGTTTCCTGCCGGCTGGTCTGCAAGTTTCTTTTACATCTAATACTTAATTGACTGGTCAATTGTTTCGACCCCTGGTTACTACTAAGTAGTACCGATATTTCATAAACTCGTCTTTCTAGAATGCCAAAGGAGCAGCGTTCATTCAAAGCTATGGATTACTATCGATCACCACCTCTCACCTCTAACAACCTCGTCTATCCACCTATCAACTCTCGACCTATGGCCACACCATACTATGAGCCACTGCAACACAGCTACCAGAATATGTCCAGCTATGCAACAGGAGGTCCTGTACAACAACCTCCTTTACCACTTCCAACTCAACATTATGTCCAGAGTACTCCAATGCCACCTTCCATTCGACCTTCATCTGGAGCATGGACACCTATTGATGATCGAACTTTGATAGCAGCACGGAAGCAGGGATTGAATTGGCAACCTATCCAGGCAACTTACTTTCCAAACAAATCGGCCAATGCCTGTCGAAAGCGCCATGAACGTTTGATGGAACGAAAGTCTAGCGATGATTGGGATAATGTCAAATCAGAGACCCTTGCGAAGCATTATATGGATATGCGCAAAGAGATTTGGTCGGGACTGGCTGCCGCTACTGGAGAGAAATGGACTGTTGTGGAGCAAAAGGTATGTATTGAAACGAATATACCTGAGATTTATACTAATATGAAGAAGTGTATGTCAACTGGTCTCAAAAATATGCAAACATCTGCGAGAGCTTATGCTCGCCGCGAACGTATGATGGAAGCAGGAGGACAAACTGGAAATGCAACATACTCGGACCACAATGATTATGAAGTTCATGAAGACAGCGGGATTAGCATCAACCTCGACGGCGATTACGATCGGGATAATGGCTCAGAGGCTTCTACTAATGACCCGCTCAATCAACAACATTACTCATATGTACCACAAGTTCTCTCGGATGGCCGACCGGATGGATATCCACAGACGGACCGTAATGATGGCTATCCACAATCGGATCGCAACGATGGCTACCCACAAACTGACCGAAGTCCATACCACCAAGATAACCGAGCATCATTTCACTCACGTTTACCATCTATGGATATGGGTATCGATGCTATTATTAATCAACCATCTGGGCTTTAGTGGCTTGTCTCTATCCTGTGAATTTAATTTCGAATCGTTTCTATAATCTATCGGAGAAATAAGGGTCGGGACTATGGGGGTCAAATTTCTTAAGCTATCTTTGGAAAATGATACCAGGCGTAATTGGTTTTTTCAGTCATGAGGAAGGAATTTATAAGCTTCCGGCGTTAGAAAGGGGGGTTTTTCAAAATGCGCTTAGTTACAAGCGCTTCACACAATCATTTCAAAGTTGGGGTGGATTTCATTTGTTGGTTGGGTTTTGCGACATGAATATGACCTTTACGTATTTATCTTATCATGTTGGGAATGGAGTAATTGGAAAGGTTTGGGATTTGCATGGTGGAAGTGGACAGGTTTGGTGGAATCCTGTATTATTAGATACAGATTAATACCACCAGAAGGCTATTGAGTCTTCATAAAAGATCAAATATAAACACTGTTTATCTTAATTTTTGTTTTCTAGTACTGCATATCGTTTGAGCTTCATCGGAAATTAATTGCCTAGTAAGGCTAGCCACCTACTTTATCTCATTTAACTAAGAAGTTCTCCATGATCCCAATATTCATGATTTTCAAACATTTTAAGACAAGTTTGTTGAAGTTGGCAGTTGTCTGAGTACCTAGGTATAACGTGGTTTATCATCATGTGGGCCATATCATCATGTGGGCCACTTTCACCTCAATTATCGTAT